>NHYE01005622.1:0-68855 GCA_002938385.1 Gymnopilus dilepis
AAGAAGGAGACGTCCCGGAACAGTCGAATCTTCGGTTATTCAGCTCTGGAGGCGGAAGCGAGCTTATTGAGTGGGATATTGCACGAGGGTGCATTAGGGTAATAACTCCCTTAATTGCAGATTATTGCGCCGCTCATCGATTCTTTCATTAGAGAACTATCAATTCCCAAGGGGGATCAATCTGGTCAATAGCAGTAAATGCCTCTTCCTCGTCTCTTGCCCTCGGATGCGAAGACGGCACAGTTCGTATTCTCTCCATAGCGAACGATACTTTAACCCACTCTCGTCGCTTCGACAGAGTGAAGTGCCGCATGCTGAGCATTGCTTGGGGTCCACCTGTTCCCCGAAAACCTCAACCCAAAAAGCAGGATACTGCTGCAGAGTCGAGTAGTGAGGATGAAGACGAGGACGAATGGACCGATTCTTGGCTGGTGACTGGCGGATCGGATAGTAGCTTACGGAAATGGGATGTTGCGACTGGCCGAGTGATTGAGAGAATGGGTGTGGAAAAGGTTCGAGGCGAACGTACGTTAGTATGGACTGTTGGTGTCCTTGGGTGAGTTTCTCTGACCTCATCGAATCTGCAATCTTTTTGACGATAATCAATTTCAATGCAGAGATGGTACAATAGTTTCTGGAGATTCCCTGGGAATGGTCAAGTTCTGGGACTCAAGAACGTGCACTCAATTATACTCTTTCCAAGCCCATGGAGCAGACGTGCTATGCATGGCAATTAGCCCAGTATGCTTTGATTTCCCTTTTCTTTCTTCAGTAATACTGACAAACCCTGAAGGAAGGCAAAGCACTCTACACCGCAGGTGTCGATCAAAAAACCGTTCAATTCTCTCTGATCAAAACTTCCAGTACGGAAAACGGACCCGCTTCAAGAAAATGGACGCAAACCTGCTCGCGGCGAATGCATTCACATGATATCCGTGCCTTAGCAATCTGGCCTCCTTATACGCCTCTACCTTCATCATATCAACGCCAATTTGCGATCGATGTCGCGCCAGTGCTTGCCTCTGGAGGTCTAGATATGTCTGTGGTACTCACGCCAGCCGCCCTGCCCACAAGTACGGTCGTGAAAGTCACCAACCCACTCAACACAAGTACAGAAGCGACATTCGAAGATTCATATCATCGGAAATTGGCTTATGTTTCTCGAAATAGCGTACGAGTGGCACGGAGTGCCCGTATGGTCTCTTGTGCCAGGGAAGCAGGTTTGACTGTCTGGCGGATCGAGAAAAAGCCAGAAGACACGCTAGATGCACAACATGCCCAGCAAGAGCAAGGTTTAGAACCACTAGAGCCAGAGCCGTTCGCTGGTGGCTGGGAGAAGGTGATGGAGATGAGCTTCGAGGTGCATTCCAATATCACTACACATGAAATATCGGATGATGGCAGGTGGCTTGCCGTATCTGACCTATACGAGAGCAAACTCTTCCGGCTTCGCACTGACGTCAGTTGTTCCCTTTCTCTCTCTCTCGTATAGTGCTAATGGCGACAATAGAATGACGGAGAAATTCATGTAAAGCGAGTCAAAGACTTCTCATCAATCTTGCAGGCGTCCATCCCAGCCTCTTCGACACATCCTCTGTCAACTGGTGCCGCTGCCTTCCGATTCACCCCTGACTCGTCAAAACTCGTCATGTCTACCGCCATGTCTTCCTACGTCCTCATCGTCAACCTCACTGGTGACAAGCCTCGCGTTCTACGTCGATTCGACCATCACAGGCTACAAGACTCTGTAGCACACGACAGGGTCATCAAAGGTCGGGGTGTATCACAGGACGGGCAGAAGAAGAAAAATGCCCGCCAAGCGAATGGGAATGGTCGTATTCATGTGAATGGTGATGGGGACATCGACATGGCCGAACCTGATGTGTCACCGCCTCCTTCTGAAGACGAGGAAGATGATAGTGAGGACAAATCGGAAGAGGAGCAAGAAGAGGATGAAGACATCAGTTCGACAGCTGCGGTTGTCAGCGTCGATCAAATAGCAGTTAGCACCGACGGCCAATGGTTGGCTACCTCGGACGACCACGCCAAAACACACATCTACAATCTCGATCTAATCTCGGTGGGTCTCAGATCTTTTAATTTTCCACTGATCCGTTGAACCTCATCCTTTGCTCCTTAGCACCACTGCATCTTACCATCCTTCCCCCGCGCTGCTCAATCCCTCGCCTTCGATCCTATGCATCCCTCGGTGCTCCTTCTGGCGTTCCCAGACAACTCGGTGCAGATATTCGACGTGGAAACGCGCCAGTTCCCGGTCTGGGGTAAAGAGCTGACAGCGAGCTTGCCAAAACGTTTCACAAACGCCCACGACCCTATCCTCGGAGTCGCGTTTGACCCTGCTGTAGATCTGGGCAGCGAAGAGGGCAAGACACGGTATGTGCTTTTCTGGGGTGCAACGTGGCTGTTCAAAGTGAGCCTGGATACGACTATCCGCACTGGTGGTCGCAAAAGGCGTAGAGAGCTACCGGCGCCTGTACCTGGTGCTGAGGAGAACGAGGAGAGGCAGTGGAGAGATTACAAAATGATCACGCAGTACCGGCCCATCCTGGCTTGTGACTTCTTGACAAAAGACGAACTGGTCGTCGTTGAGCGGCCGCTCGTTGACGTGCTGTTGACTTTACCGCCAGCATACTTCAAACACAAGTATGGTGCTTCATGATGTGGTGTTTGTGGCCATGTGTATATAGACGTATTGTATCTGTATACTTCAAAAGTAATCTCTAATTTCTGATGCTACACCTTATGGCTAAGGGGGATATTCTAAGTAGATGTACAACCTTCTCTTGGAATACATGACGGTAAGATGACAGACAACACATGTTAGATTGATTGCAAGTATCCTATGTTAGCCCAAGATCCCAAGATATCAGTGGTATAGATGAAAGCAAGATATTGACTATAGATGATCAGGATCCCTCCAATTAGATGACGACACTCCACTCGTGGGGGATAGCACCAGTCTGACGACCGACCAATTCCGTCCACATGGCTTTTGCTAGTGGACCCATACCATCCTTGCCCGTAGGTATATGGACATCCTCACCCAAATAACCAATGCGATCAACAGGGCTGATAACAGCGGCGGTGCCTACCATCAAAAGGAAGAGAACGTGTCAGCGAAAAATATTACATGAAGCAGCACGAGCAAGATGAAAGAGAGACGGAGCAAAGAGCAAAAGAACGCACCGGCACCGAACATCTCGACCAACGTGCCCGACTTTGAAGCTTCCTTGACTTCCATCATTGTTACTGGTCGCTCTGACACGATGATGTCCTTGGGCAGGCCCTGGAGGGGGTAGGCACCCGAGGCGTGTTCCCGGGCGAGTGTCAGCACAGAGTCCCGGGTGACACCTGGAAGAATCATCCCGTCCAGAGGCGGGGTAACGAGTTCGATGGCTATAAATAAATAACAGAAGTTAGAGGTGTGAAGCTTATCGAGGGATATATATATTGGATGCTCACCTCCGTCCTTCTGGAAAGCGACGAACAGGTTCATGGTACCGACTTCGGTCAGGTAGTGTTCAGGTCCGTGAAGCCAGAGGTTCTGTGCGTATCCTTTCTTGGCGGCATACGTCTGTGGAAGGATACCAGGAGCATAGTTGACGCCCAGCTTGTAGGCTCCAGTTCCTGCAGGGCATAATTTGAGCTTCACGTTATGAAGTCTCGACAGTAAATTTCACGCACCACCAGGGGCGGCCCGAACATATTCAGTTGTGCCGTAGAGAGCGACCGGTTTGAACCCGTTGGGGTAGTATGGGCCGACGGGACTGAGGATTACGAATAGTAGTGCCTCGTTTGGAGGACCAACTCCAATAGCTCTTTGGGTTCCGACTAGAGGGATTGTCAGTCAAGAGTTCGACATAAAAGCTAGTTGGACAAAGACATACTCATAGTGGGACGGATATAGAGACTGTGTCCAGGTTCCGTGGGTATCCATTGCTTGTCAAGGCGAACGAGCTCCTTGATAAGTTCAAGTAGAGCAGGTCCATTGAAGGTCTGCATTATTGAACTGATAAGATGGCCATGCGGAAATCATCATCAGACGTAATTACGCACAGGTAATGCAATGCGCCTAGCGCTCGTCTGCATCCTCTTCATATTCATGTCGGGCCTGAAAAGTCTGACTTTATCCTCCTTATCCTTGTATGCCTTCATGCCCTCGAAGATGGTTTGAGCGTAGTGTAGGACGGTTGCACTCGGTTCTAGGGATAGAGGGCCGTCTGTAGAGAGATTATTATCATAAGTTATCAAGCAAACTAGAAGAAAAGTGAATCACTTACAGGGTTGGATCTGAGGAGTGCCCCATCCTGCCTCAGCAGACCAAGGGACGGTTAGCATATGGTCAGTCTGTTTGCAAGTTAATAGACGCGCTTGAGGGCTAAGCGAATACTATGACTCACGAAAGTGTGTCCAAATTTCAGGGAAGATAATGAAGGTAAAGGTTTGGGCTTTCCCGTCAAATTAACCACAAGTCTTGAAGTCTACAAAATCCCAACAGGCGACGTCAGCAAGATAGAAAAGAAAGAAGAACATAAAGAACGATAGGAGCACACACATCTATATCAGGCAGACTTTCACCACCCGCAAGCGAGCTATTTGCTCTGCGGCACTGGGGTATAGCTCTCCAGGAGCGCGCTGCTGACTGGGTAAAACGCGGGGCGCAAGTGCGCAGGAGACGAGGCAAGGATGAGGGCATGGTCGGTCGCAAGAGCGAGCAGTGAGAGGAACTTGAAGGGAGGGTGCTTGCAACATGTTCCGAAAGTTGAGTAGCTATAAATATGAACCGTCGGCCGATTCTCCTTTTGGCATGTCGGGTCAAGCTTTGCTTGCCGCTTCGGATGTTGGCAAGTGCTGCACCGAAGTGCAGCTGCATGTAGTGTACGAAGTTTGTACGCTTATTGTGCGAATCAGTAGCCAATGGTGTGAAGAATGCTTTGGCGCCAATAGCCTCTTTTATTGACATCGTGATCAACTTCCGACCTCTGATAATTACTGTATCAATGATCCCCCGCCTTCCCTTCTGGTCTCCTTGTCTTGAAAGCGCCTCTCCTCTTCACATCCTCAATAATCTCCTTGACTCTTTCTAAGGCCTCTTCTGGCGGTAAATTCTCCAGCCGTCTTCGCCCTAGTGAAATGAGTGGATGAGTACTCGATTCAGATATTCTGCAAAACAAGAGAAGGATAACGTACCAACAATTCCCCAATTCCGAGTGCTAGGTATTCGCAACACCTCCGTCTCGACCTCCCACCCACAGTATAAACTGAGCGACGCCAGCCAGATGCGGTACTGCGAATACGAACTCTTCGTTCCATCCCCACCGAGGTTTAGTGTCTCCGCGAATTCCTCTACACTCTGCTGCCCCCCCTCGATGCCACCTTCACCCTCGTCACCCTTGCCTCCACTTGAATGAAGGACAGGAAGCGGATACAAAGCACAATCTGCACCTGACCTCACAAAGCGCCCATCGAAAGCCCACGCACAACACGGTATGGAAAGGTATCCGCTTGCCCCGCACTGTGTCGCCAGCACAGGCACCCATGGCGTCAATTCATCTGCGTGATTGCCTATGATCCACACGCCTGGCTTGAAGTACTCGTCCTTCTCCGTGTCACTTTTAGAGGCATCGACGGTAGGATCGAATGCATGCACCCGTAAAGCCGCCTGCGTTGAAGGAGGGTAATGAGCCCAAGATGTTCTTGCTCGTAGGTCGATCCCGTATCCTTGGTAGCCTTCAGCAGTGAGAATGTGCGTGAGGAGGCCATTCCCGCATCCTAGATCGAGGAAGCCGCCTGGGGGTTGGGGCCAGGAGTGCCAGGGTTCTGAACCTTGAGTGTCGATATCGGGTAGAGAGGGAGGTGTAGGACTTCGACTGAAGGTATGTTTCCATAAGAGCATTAGGTATGTCGCGATCCCAATATCCTACCCACCATTTACGTTGAGAAACGACTTGAACAAGTAAAAAAACCCAACACACCTCAAAAACATGCTTCAAAGGATCCGTCACTTCCTGCCAGGTCCCTACTAATCCCTTGTGCCTCTCCCTCATTACGAGGTATAGATCCTGATACTCTTCCCTCCCTATCAAGACATCGTGATTCACCCGCTTCTTATAATTGATCATCGCGCCCCAGCCATACCGGTGCACGGTATCCAACAACGCGAGGCATGTACGGTATAAGCGCGAGGACGGGTCGAGAGGCGTGTTTGGGTATGGGTCAACTTCGATGATGAGCGTTGGGGTAGGTGTATCGGAAGTATTTGAATCCGTGAAAAGGTGGCTATATCGGAAGGCGAGGTGAGAGACGGTGGGATGGTAGTACGGCAGTGGGGTCTGCGCGTCGACAATGGGGGTGAGGACGAGCGTGGTAACTGTATCTGTGTCTGGGCCAGATATTGGCGCGTATAATGTGCAATATTGCTCCAAAGGTGGATCACGTCCTGGTCGACGAGGAAGGAGTCGTCGATGAATGCATCTTCTTGGTGCTAGACCGCGTTCCTGTAAGTTGGGTATGAATTGGGGGAAATTAGAGGTGGTGTCTGCGATGACCTCTGAGCGTAGGATCAGAGTCGAATTATACTCTGGGTGATGTATGAGTTGGGTGACGGCAACTTCGAACTGCGGAGATGAAGAAATGATGAGCTATGCTCGTCCAATAGCAGGACTGATACGCACAATTTCAGGAGGAAAGTCTGCCGCACATCGTATGAGAGGAATCCATCCGCTGTGTAATGGCTCCTGTTTCTTTGCTGGATCGCATGGTATAGGTTCGAAACGAGGGCGTTGTGACATGAAGAGGCGTTCAAAAAGGTGCGCTTGGCAGGCGGTGTGTTTGGCAAAAGCTCCGAAACCAAACTCGGCGCGCCCTGGCCCGATTCGTCGGCGTTACATCGGTGTGCCTCGCTTTTCTTTTCCAGCGATTATTGGCGCTTCTCATTTCGGTGCCCAGCTTTCTGGGACATGCCCTCTACGCACAGTATAACCTACGACTGAGATAGGACTTCAAGTTTCGCAGAAATGATATTTTTCACGGCTTGTCAATGATTAAGTAAGAAGACTGATCAGTGATGGAAGAGTCCTGAGTAACAACCAAGTAACTACCCAGTAACTTGAATTGAAATCAACACGGGCGGCAGAGGCAGAGTTCAACGGACTTCTTTCCTCCTCCCATATCAACGGGGATTCATACCCTCCTCATCCCGATTCAGTCCAACCCGCAGGCAAGTAAGCCTCCGCATACCCTTTTATCACCTGCCAAGCCAACCTCAGTCTATTATATACCCCACATTCTTATAGGCGGGCTTTACTTCCCTTCCATGCTTTTGCCCAGTTCATTGCACGCGCTGGTCGTTCTGCTGCTTTCCTCATGGCTTCAAGTAACAGATGGTAATGTCCACCTACACCCCATCCGACAGACTTAACTTGGTTGGGCTGACTTCCTATTCTAGCTCATAGTTCACCTGCTCGCCCACTCAAACGTGTTGCCCACCCTTCAACACTTTCTTTAGAGATATTACCTCGTAATCCTCATCTGTCATCACGTTCAAGTCTCAGCAAACGACTGTCGCCGCATCCCAATAGCCTACGCCATAACGACTCCTTCAGATTAATACTCTCAGCTTATAATGACACCTTCCATCTGCATCTCCGACCTAATGACCATCTCATCCACCCTGCTGCACGGATACACTACTATACCACCACCCCCGACGGACGGGAAGTCTTAAGCCATACTCAGCCTTTGCTGCGGGAGTCTGTCAAAGCTTACCTCGGGGAAGTCATAGCATCCCATCACTCGCCAGCCCGCATGCGTGAAGATGCGGTTGGTGTCGTACCTCAACCCCATCCGGACACTCTTGGCTGGGCGCGGATTATGGTTCACAAACAGGGCGATACCGAAGCTGGAATTGCACCTGTATACGAGGGCGCATTCTCAGCACATGGCGTCATATACCATATCATGACCAAGGAGAACTACCTGCGGAATAAACATGCGCTTGATCCCCACCTCCCTGACGACGTCGAGATCACTGATGCTTCGCTCGTCATCTGGAGGGACTCAGACGAGATGTCTCCGGAAGAGGAACATTTTGCCAAGACAGGCATCCGTCATCCGTCGGGGACGATCGTCCCACCTCAGTCTTGCGGCCATGACAGGCTCCCTTACAACAGCCCAGCACAACACCCACTGCTTACCCCTTCGTTTCCGACAAGTTGGACCGATCGTTTACTGATTCCTTTCATGAACGACACGATGTACCGAAGGGATGACGTGCAGACCGGAAATGGAGGGATGAACACAAAGTATGCTTATTTGACTCGATCTAATTAACGTCCTCTAATGCCACGACGTCAATACAGTTTCGTCAACTCGATCGGCTCGACTGCCGGGTGTCCGACTACGCAGAAGGTCGTAAGTACCTTTGCACATACCCTTTTAAGTAGTTCTCTTATCATTCTCGAAGATATACATGGGCGTTGCTGCGGATTGCACGTATGTCTCAAACTATGGGGGCCAAGAAAACGCCACGACGCAGATCCTCAACAATTGGAACTCTGCAAGCGCGCTGTACAAGGTTTGTGCTGAATGAACCTATTATGCCAGGTTGGCTGATCAATCGCTCTCTAAGAATACATTCAACGTTAGTCTTGGCATAGCTGAGTTGCAAGTCAGGAGCGAAGTATGTCCAACACCGGCGGATCCCGCCACGCCCTGGAATGTGCCATGTAGTAGTGCAGCTTTAGACAGTCGACTCTCTCTCTTTTCGCAATGGCGAGGGGACAAGGGGAACGACGGCCTCGGCTTGTGGCATCTTATGAGTGGTTGTCCTACAGGTTCCGAAGTCGGAATCGCCTGGCTGGCGACATTGTGAGTCTCGAATCTGTCGGAAATAATGACGCCGCTAAAGGTTTTGCCTTTGCATGTCATAGATGCCAACAGGGTGCAACAGGAAATGCACCGTCTGTCGTTTCAGGAACGGCAGTATCAACCGGAGGTCGCACAGAATGGCAAGTCGTTGCTCATGAGATCGGGCACAATTTCGGGGCTATTGTAAGGCTATTTTCATCTCGAGGTCGATTAGCATCGTTTCTCATTTGCTCTATAGCACGACGTCAGCTCGTTTTTTGATCGAGTCTGCTCTCTATGTACTGATGAGTTGCCTTGTGAATTTTGTAGTGTGCAGGAGGGTGTACGATGGGTTCGGCCACGAATGGATCCTGCTGTCCCCTGACGTCCAGCACATGCGATGCTAACGCACAGTTCATTATGAGCCCTGTCGCTCAGTCTTCGGAGAAAGTCTTCTCCCAATGTAGCATTGGAAACATTTGTGAGTAACTCTTGTATAATTCAGGCAATTGCTCTCATGCTGGATTAGGCTCTGTCATGAAGAATCCTCAGGGTTCTTCAATTAACGCGACATGTCTGGTCGATCCTGATCCTTCTCGCACGACGATTTCCCTGCATATGTGTGGAAATGGTATCGTGGAGGCTGGTGAAGACTGCGATCCTGGCGTCGGTGCTCAGTCCAACTGCTGTGATGTATCCACCTGCAAATTCAAGGCTAACGCCGTATGCGATCCCGAGAGCAGCCCTTGCTGTACGGCTCAATGCAGCTTCGCACCATCTACTCAAGTCTGTCGGCCAGCCCTGGACCAGCAGTGTGATACCGCAGAGTATTGCACGGGTAATTCATCCGCCTGTCCTGCGAATGTGGTGGCTAAAAATGGTACGTGGTTATCTCCTTGGCTCAGCTTCCTTAATCGAAAGGTATCTGACGTGCCCCTCCTTCCTTTTTATAATTAAAGGCCAGTCGTGTGGGAGCAACGGTCTGGCATGTGCCAGTGGTCAGTGCACGTCTGTCGCCCGTAAGTTGTTCCTGTTCGCAGCTCAATCTAAAATTCTATGAGCTCATCTCCCACGATCTAGAGCAATGTCAGAATGTTGGTGCGTCAATGGGTCTCAAGGCCGCCTGCCCCGACCAAAACGATCAGACATGTCAGATCTCATGTCAAGACCCCACCAATGCAGGGGCTTGCATAAGACTGACTTCTTTGCTTATCGACGGATCTCCCTGTGGTACGTCCCATACCAAATACCGAAAGGGTGTAATTACTTCATTCCAAGTCTGATGCTAATTGTGATTTTGTGCAGGTTTCGGCGGCACTTGTGTTGCTGGAAAGTGCCAATCTGCTGGATTCTTTGACACGGCAAAGGTTCGTTTTTATAACTTGAACTCCGGTGGCACTCCCTTATTCCTGATCGTCTCCGGAAACCCATAGGCCTGGTATGTGCAAAATCTTCAGATCGCAATCCCGGTTTCCGTTGTAGCCGGCTTGGTAGCAATTCTGCTTCTCTGGTTCCTTGTTCGCAGTAAGTTTTCCTTGGTCTCGTGTGATAATCAGAGGAAGGGTGTCACTGAATGGGTTTATTTTTGTATTTTCTTCTTCGACAGGTGTGAGACGGTGCTGCGGCTCGAGAAAGCGACCGGGTGCAAGAGCTGTGCTGCCTGTCACGCCGACTTTGGGCAAGGCGACAACCCATGAGAGGCTCGCTAGTTTTGATGCCTACGCATCTGACAGGGCTGAAGGCTCACGTACTTTGCCAGGGCAAAGGTGGGTATCCAGGTCCTCGGATATAATTTTGTTACCGACCATCTTTCCCTGTTGTTTCGCACAGTACGGCTTATATGCGGGTACCTCCAGCTGCCCATGATCGATCCAGGTCTGGTGAAGGTCCTGAACTAAGGTACAACTATGCTGCGAACAATCGCATGGATTGGGTGGATGATACGGCATACAATGGCCCGAGACGTTACTAGTTTCGTCATCGTAGGGCGCTTCAAACTTCTGCCCCAGTTCGACGCACGAGTACATAGAAGTCTTCATATACCTGAGGTGGACATCTGCATTGTATTATATAGCTGACAGTGACATTTTCTTCATCCTGCACTGCATGCTTTCATCTTATTTTTATCGATGTTTAGTTGTAAAATACGCAAGGCGTTCCTCAAGTTGCCTAAAGCATCTTATTATCAGGCAAACAACTACCCAGTTCCTCAAAGCTTTACGATCCACACATCACCTTGTTATTTTAGTCCCTGTGATGTATGTATTTTGACTGACATAACTTTAAATTCTCTTAGGCTTGTTTAGCTCCTGGGAACCCTCTTGGATGATGATCGGTAATAGGAAAGCCAAAGGACGTCCGACGTCTGTGTTCTGAGCTTTGTGCTTTGGAGCGAGAGAAGATATTGCTTCATTTGCGTGGATACATGTCCGCCGCTGCACCAAAAAGGTTTTAGTTTAGAGGTCCCCGTGGCCACGCTAAAAGGTTCCTGGAGAAGGCGAAAGCTTCTAGCAGGGACTATAATAAGCCTTGAGGTCATGGGATGAGTGCCAACTGATAAGAAGCCAGCTTTGGATTTAAGATAGCCTTCTCGTAAGTGCTTGCAGGCAAGGGCAATAGTGCTGAAATGAACGCACCTAAATGGGCCGAACTGTGCTTCCGCGGTTCGAATGAAATCGGGCAGAGGGCTTGCTACGATCACCTGTCCAAATCTGCCTATTCTCTCCTGAGGTTGAATCAGAAAGCGAGGAAGAGGCCGACGGACATGGAGATGGAGATACAGCTTCAATTGACTGCCAAGTTTAGCGTCAATAGGACACGATGAGTCTGTTGGAGATGAGTTGAGATGCACATGGCGTTAGCCTTCATACAGTGCTTGAAAAGGACATCTTTTCTGCAGGCCAATCGATTGAGTAGTACTTCCGAGTTAACCCCATCATGATCTTTCTGCTCTTTCCATGTCATCCTGATGGGTCGTTGGTAACAGTCGACCAAAATTAACAGAGAACTTTCGAGCTTGAGTCCCGATATTTAGGTGAGATGGTGAGAAAGGAGGGATCATCACTTCGATCAAGCTTGATCTTAAAAAACCGTGAGCTCGACATGTATGCATGAGTTCACCAGCGCCGTTAAAGATGTCAAACGATCAGAAAACGTCGATGGCGCAGAGTACAACCTACAGAGTACTTCACTGTATGGAAGTGCGTTAAATCCGCGACTCCGGCAAGAGTGGACCATCTCTTGTTGCATCATCTATATAGGACCAGGCATTAACGACAAAGCGCATCTCGGAAGGGATGCCAATCTAAGTTGTGCTAAGAGAAGTCATTCCCCAATAGGGGACTGAGAATGCGGGGGTTGGATGCTAAGAGGTTATTCTTGGGGCCTGTCTGAATCCGTTGTAGGCCTTTTCTCTAGTATACCATCCACGATGCCGAACTCCATGGCTTCCTGAGCTGCATGCGGATTGAGCGCCTGGAAGCAAAACAGCATTGCACGAAGTCAAACTGACCGGTCATATAATAATCTCGCTCTAGAGCCCTCTCTGTTATGTGGCGCCGGTAAATGAGTCCAACAGATACCAATAAAAGGATTGAAACTATACTCACCAAACCGTGCGAGAGCTGCGGCTTCTGACTCTCCTTCTTTTGAGCAGTGCTTTTGGTAGATGCCAGTCAAGAGTTGACGTATCCGTAATATCTCCTTGGCATGAATAGCGATGTCAGACGCTTGTCCCGAGGCACCGCCGGAAGGCTCTTGCTCGGAGGTCAGCGGAGTACAGAGAAACCTAGTATAGGCTTCCTACGATGAATCATTATGCTTGCATTTGGGAGGCAGTGACGCTTTCCCTTTTCGCCAGAAGCAAGGAGAAGGGATCCCATCGAAGCAGCTATTCCTAGACTGTAGGTGTGAATTGGAGAAGAAACATACTGTCCGAAGAATCGGTTAATAGTTCCACGGAATTTTGACGAGAATTTCCACCTGCATCTACGCAATCAGATTCGGAAGTTATTCGAGGATAATTTAGCTCACTGTATCATAAATGGCAAGACCTGCAGTCACGCTACCGCCGGGGGAGTTGATGTACAAATGAATGGGCTTCGTTGAATCCTCTGCCTCCAAAAATAATAATTGTGCAACGACCAGAGTAGAATCGGTATCGCGGATCTAGGGCTTGTCAGTCTGCTGCAGGAGATGCCAGAAAGAGGAGCATACGGGTCCATGGAGCATGATGACGCGCTCCCTGAGGAGGCGAGAGAAGATGTCATAGGAGCGCTCTCCTCTTCCCTAGGATGAATGAGCACATTGAAGAAAACGGTGTGAGGACATTGTTCACGGTTTGCTCAATGACAATTGGAACGAGGTTTGCAGATGGAGGAGCCTCCCATTGGTCAACGATAGACTTGAGAGACTGGCCAGCTAAAGGATGGAAGCACCTCCTAGAAGACAAGGTAGATCGTCGAGAAATGGACGTTAAGGCAGTTCGTAGTGACATAGAGAGTTCTGGCTGTGAATTCAAGTTGTTCGGCTGCTGGAATGAGCAAAGTCATGTGACATACGCGTCGTTCGGCCACGACAAAAAGTTGTTCACTTCAACACCGGTTCCTTACTCTCACCACTGTCTCCAACGATGGCCAGCCGCTATACATTCACTCAGCGGTCAAAGGAGGCTCCTATGGACTTTCAATGGACTAATAGGCCATCTGTAAAGCCCGCCTGGGTCGCAGCTAGCGACGACCCCAGTACGCCTCGAAAGCGTATGTTGAACCAACCGTGTCAGTCGCAGTCACCATTAATTCCTTTCTGGTCTACCAGGTAATCATGATGCTATGAATCCTCCTACACCGTCTATATCGAATACACCTCAGCAACCCACGTTTGGAGCCAACCAAAATGTGCCCTTTCTCTTCCAACCTGTGCCTTTACCGCAGAGCCCCCAACCACATCCATGGGCGCCCCCGCCTGACTTCTCTCCGTCGAAAGCTTTTCGGTCCTCAGAAGCAAAAGATGTGGATATGACCGAGGCTAGTCCAGCCAAACAGGAGGAGTCAAAGCCTAATGGGACACCTGCGAAGGACAAGGAGGTCGAGAACGCGAATGGTAGGCCGGTGGCGACCGGGGGCCTGCGGCGTGTATACAGGCAGCGAATAAGACGTGCTCGTTCGACCCACAGGTCGAGGGCAGATGACGAAGAGTCCGAAGGTGAAAGTGACGAAGAAGGAGCTATGACTCCTGTGACTCAAAATACCTCAAACCATTATACCCTCAACATGCCTGCCCATCCAGCCCCTCAATCTGACACGCCATACGTACTGCTCGGGTAAGTAACCAAAGGCGTTTATGACATAGTGCTCACTGTTTTGTAGTTACCTTCAATTCTTCTTCAACCTGTCATTAATCTTAATATTTCTGTACCTCTTCGTCCAGTTCATCATAACTGTACAGAGGGACGTGGCTCTTCGTATCTCGGAATATTCCCAAGGTGAAACGCATGAAGATGACTGTCGATATATAGGTACTCATCCAGTTGTTAGACATAATCCAGGAAATCAGTCTATGTGCTACCCAATTCAGAAACAATCGATGCTCTGGGGAAAGTCCTATACCAGCAATGGTCCAGCAATGTGCTAACTGGGAAGCGTGCATGAATCGTGATCCTGCGGTTGTAGGGCGTGCCAAGGTTGGGGCCGAGCTGATCGCAGAGGTCATTAACGGTTTCGTCGAGCCTATCAGTTGGAAAACCCTGGTACGTCCCACTCTTCTCGAAGTGGTCGAGGTACGGTTAACTGCGGGTCCCTTGACAGATATTCACGTTAACCTCCTTGGCTTTCCTAACGGTCTTTATTAACACATTGCTATCCCTCTACCGAGCCAAACACCAACCTATCGCCGAGGCTGCTCGCCACCCAGCGCCACCTTACGCTCTCGGACCCTCAAATGCACCTTTCCCTTCTCAGTTTGGGGCTTACCTACCTCCGACTCATGCCTCAGGTTGGGGTCGGTACCGGCCCGAAGAGGATCTAGAAACTCCTCCACGACGAAGACGACTAGAGAACGGAGATGTTGCAAAGATTAAGTGATGTTGAGACGCTTCTCGTTGGGACCCTTTACTGCATATTAGGTATTTGCATTGCATTGCATGTCTGCTCGATTGGCTACTCTTTATACACTGGCTTTTTCTGCCGTACGAATGTGAGGTGAGTGTCATATACACTCCCCATTACATCTCGTCATTGACGGGCTGATCTAGCGTTTGCCATCTAGGAATGATGCTGCCACGGGCATGTATCCGACAGCTAGGTCCTTTATAGCCGTTTACGATGACAGCCTTCTTCAATGAGGGGTCCAAAGGTCATGTCCCTGCCCAAGCATGTTATTCATATACCGGTTTTTCCCGGCTTCCCCATCTTCATTTAACTCGTTGGCTGCGGAGTCTATTCCAGGACAAAGCTGTTCAAGTCTCTGTTGATCCTTTTTTCGGCACTCGGTAGACTGGTTCGCTCAGTCACAGAACTCACAGCTTTCTCCAGAGTCAGCGATCATGTCATAATTTTAGACGGTCGATCTGCTGTCGGATCTGGAAAGGCACTTCCTAACCACACGATTGGTGCCCTCTTGTCAGGTATCCTGGAGCTTGTGTTGCCATGCTCGCCACACGTATGTTTATAGCATGCGGCCTCGCCCATCGCAGACTATCCCCCATTTAATCTCACGATGACGAGAACGCTCGGGCATCGTTTGGCATCCTCCATAACACCAATGGCAGGAACGAGACCTCGTGCGAAGCCGCTTTAGGCTTCACGTCTGGCCAGGTCTAATTAACGTTGACAAGGTCCAACCCTTATTTTCATTCCTCTGGCGAACGCTTTTGTGGAAGCCATGGGGACATCGAACCGAACATCTTGCTCACTTGTCAATTCTTCCCTCTTTCTTACCGCAGGTTGATCCGATGCTTGAGTCTATGAAAGATACGCAAAAATTCTTGCGGTTTCCAGAATACGTATTGATCTACCGAAGTCCAATGAAGAAGTGATCAGTGAGTGACATCCATCTGTCGTCTACATCCAGTCTTATCTCAAGTGAGCAAATACCAGGTATGTTGACTCTCAGGTGAGGAGTCGTACTTCTAGGCATCTTCGAGCCAGCTACGGTTAATATTGGAGATTCATTGTCCCGACGACGTCCGACCAGGGCCGAGGATGTACCAAGACGTTTTGTCGTTCTTCCGGATTTGCGCATGACATCTCAGAAACTCAAAAATATCACAGCTATCTAAACATGTCTACAGGAGACGTATGGCGGCCACGTTGGTTATCTAAATTATTATCGGGGGTTTGGGATGAAATTGATCATGCATAGTTGCCGAATGAATCCTTGTCAGGGTCCTTTGATTTTGCTGATTTTAGTCGGACACTTTAAACTTCATTTTCGGGCGTGGCAATCAGATCTTGTGGGGGAACAAGGACCGTGTCAAAGCGTTTCCCCTGCTGGCGCGATGATCATGATGGTGATGAACATCCTTAGGTCTGCCTCACTGGTGTTGCCTCTTGGCTAGCTTCTATCATTTTCGCAACAAAACGTGAATTGTTGTGCTTTGTTAGACCCTAAATCGTATAAATTCGCACCCCATGAGGAAGACATCTGGAAGGTTCTCGCGAATTTGAAATATGCTGTGCGAATTACGTTACGGTCAAGGAGAGGGGTACCGTCTTTTGACCCTTGCTTGCAAAGCTTAATTACCTTGTACAACTGAGGGACGGGCGACGTGAGGGTTGTTGTCTGGTGACCAGGCAATGAGCCATACTTACATATGTATGTTGCACCGCACGAGTGAAATATCACATTCTCTCCTCAACTCTTGCAAAAAGAATTCCCAAACCCATCCATTCAGATCTAAATACCAGCTATGTCAGTGAAAAAAGGCCCCCTTAGTCGCCGCAACATGAAGAGATTGGCAAAGATAAGCGACTGCATCCTAATCCCAAACCTAGTGAAGCTCCCTCTCGAGTTGTGCTATCCTTTGCTTGAAGCTGCTGCTGCCTTCTCTTCTTCCTTTTTCTAATGGGAAGGTTGATCCCTTCAGTCTGCGTACAATATACGTCACGATTATCTCACCTTTTGCTTTGCTCGGAGAGCTTCTGCGTCACTGATCGAGAGATATTAGCTTAAGCTGCAATCCGAACAGCACGAAAATAAGACAACATACGCCTCCTTGCGCTTGGCCAAATTCGTTGCACTTTCCTTGGGCTTCTTCTGAGCCGCTGCTTTCTTCTGAGCTTTGAGACGATCTTGTTCGCGTTGGTTGCCGCCTAGAGTGTCAAAAGAAAGTAAACTCGAATCCGTTTATGGTTTCTTGTGGGGTTTCCGGGGAAAATGTAAAGCGGAAGGTTTGATACTTACGCGTCATAGGTACACGTTGACGGAGGATGTGGGAGTTGGGAAGCAGTCGACGACGGCGACGTCGAGTTCAGTTCGGGTGGCATTTTGAGCGGAGATTGTCTGAGTTTGAAATTTGGCCCTGACATCAACATTTGATCGGAGCGCTTTTCGTTCTTGACCTTGTGGTTCTGAACAGCATCAAATGCGCCAACCGAACTCTGCTTCTGCTTCAGAAATTCGGGTCTTGGGCTTCTGGTATCCTCTGCGTCCAGTAGGCTCTAAGAGGATTTAAACTCGACCAGGACATAGCAATTTGATAAGCATTCCAGCAAATTGACCGGATGGGATTGGGAGACGTCAAATCGGAGATACCATCTACGGACGACGGGCTGGATCTCGATCAAGCGGGTGCCAATTTAGTCATAACCATTCCATGAGCCAAATCAGGTGGCAGCCATAATTATTCCGAGGTTTTGTCAACATGTGCTGTAACAAGCAGAGGGCGAAATTCGAAGCCTTGTTGAGCGCATCACCATCTAACACCGCTCATTGGCTCCCACTGGTTCCAGAAGCGTCTCTTTTGTAAAGGAGCTATGTGCATTGTAATTGCTTCCGTAACGGAAAGAATAGGCGTGGTAACCCCAACTCGGCAGAAACTCAGGGTTCCTCGTCATTTCTCTTCCATTCGGGCCGGGATCCTCATCGCCCTTATTAACGACCAGAGAAGGATTCGGAGAGGAGGTGAGGCTGGGGAGTTAAAATAGAGTCGAGCTTATTTTGGACCGCTCAGCACCCATCCCATGGTGGTGATGGGTCGCAATATAGCAAGTGATAGCCTCACATGAAAGGGAATGGCATCTGATTTTTCGGGGTTGCTGAATTGGCGTTGATGAACTAGGTAGAAACAGGGTTCAGGTTCGGGTAAGAATGGTCTCGCCGTGGGCTCCGCTGACCCTTCCGAAGAAGCCCCCCTGTGTCCTGACGGTTGTCAAATCGCGGTTCTAGCCCTGGTACGTATTTTCAAATTGCTGTAGTCTTAAAGTCGTACATCGAGGAGGCCTTCGCTGCAAGAACAAGAAAACCAATACGGCACCGTTAAACGGGGAGGATGTGGATTCGATAAGATAAGGGTCGGCGTGCCTTTGCCAAGGCAGGCAATGCAATCAAAGCTTATGTGATACCCCAGAGATGAATCGGAGTGATATATATTCCCGCCGCGGCAATCTGCGCAGAGTATGGAAAGGCAGGGTTCTGATATCGATCCGTGGGTTCTGGGCGTCTCGTTTGCTCGCTGTCGATTAAACTGTTTGACACCCACGCGAGTGACGTGGATCTAGATCGTTTATGCAAGGTAGCCGCCGCACGGAAACAAACTATATTCGGCAAAACAAAGGCACGCGGCTGTTTCGATACAGGAGATGACATTTCGATGACATGCTAAACTTCTAAGATTGCATCTCGCTCTTCCACCTTGATCGCCATGATCGTGCGAGGGGAGCCGCTTGTTGGGTCCTGATCTTTCTCGTCCTTATATATATCACAACGCCACTCTCTGATGTCCTTTTGCCCCCCCTTCCCTCCTCCCTGCCATGTCCCACAGACACATATCCCGGCCCTCAGACCGCGATGTCCGCATGCACGATCCCCCGCCCCAGCAGCACCCTCACCACATCCCCCATCCTCATCTCAATGGCGCTCCTCCTGCTCCCAATGGCACCGCCATCTCGCCAGCTGTCCCAACCAACGGTGCAAGTCCCTCAGGGTCCATTATCCACAAACTAAACACCGCGAACGAGCAGACGTGGCTGTTGATAGGTGCGCGCTTTTTTCGTTGCAGCCCTGATGTGTGCTGATGGCTCTCAGGGCGAGTTGCCGAGCAAATGGGCGATCTCGAGCACGCCTTGTCCGCGTACGAAAACGCGCTGCGGCACAACCCGACTTCCGTATCAGGCCTTACACAGGTTGCGGGTATCGCTCGGATCAAAGAGAATTATCCCAAGGTGAGCTTCACTCCTTTATTTCTCCGCGGAAATCTCTTTGCCTTTGTTTATTTCTCCCGATCAAATCTAATTATGACGTCTTCTCATCCAATTAGGCAATCGATTTCTTCCAGCGCGTCCTCCAGATCGAGGAGGACAACGGCGAAATATGGAGTGCCCTAGGTATGCTTCAATGCCTTTCTGGCTGTTGTCGTTGTTCTGAGTGCATCGGTGCAGGACACTGCTACCTCATGCAGGATGATCTGCAAAAGGCTTATTCGGCTTACCAGCAGGCGCTCTATCTCCTCCCCAACCCAAAGGTAAATGTGCCGCCTCGTATTCATATTCTTCTTTATGCTCATCGTGTCAGGAGGACCCCAAGCTGTGGTATGGTATTGGCATCCTGTACGACCGATACGGATCCCTCGATCATGCGGAGGAAGCTTTCGCTTCTGTCCTTCGCATGTGTAAAGGTCAGTTGCTACTAACTCTAATGCATCTTGGGACGGCAGCGTTAATTAATCTCGAAGATTTAGACTTTGACAAGGAGAATGAAATCCTATTCCGCTTGGGGATCATCTACAAACAACAGGGCAAGTTCCAAGAGTCTTTAGACTGTTTCGATCATATCCTGCGAAATCCACCGAGTCCCCTTGCCCACGCGGACATCTGGTTCCAGATCGGACATGTTTTCGAACAACAAAAAAATGTAAGCGATCTTCATCATTCCATTGCACGTTGGCTAATTGTGCCATAGTATCTGCGGGCTAAAGAGGCATACGAGAGGGTTGTTGAGGCCAACCCTGGTCACGCGAAAGTCCTTCAACAATTAGGATGGCTGTATCACCAAGATGGTTCTTCCTTCCAGAACCAAGAGCTCGCTATCCAATATCTGACGAAGAGCTTAGAAGCAGGTTAGTTCTTTGACACGTCAGAGCATTCCAACATAGCGCTGAACTACTTCTAGACCCATCCGATGCGCAAAGTTGGTATCTTCTTGGTCGAGCATACATGGCCGGCCAGAAATACAACAAAGCCTACGAAGCCTATCAACAAGCCGTATACCGAGACGGACGGAATCCCACTTTCTGGTGCTCGATCGGTGTGCTCTACTTCCAGATCAACCAGTTCCGCGATGCCCTCGACGCCTATTCACGCGCTATCCGAATCAACCCTTACATCTCTGAGGTGTGGTTTGACCTCGGCAGCTTGTATGAGAGCTGCAACAATCAAATCACGGACGCCATCGACGCATATGCTCGGGCCAGTGAGTTGGACCCAAGTAACGTTGCGATTGCTCAGCGGCTGCAGCTGCTGAAGAGCGCCCAAGCGACGGGCAGTCAGCTTCCTGCTGCCCCTGGTCCTCAAGATGTGCATCCAACGGCTTACGCCAGCTCTGTGGTTCCGCCACCTGGTCTCACAGGCCCCCCTCTCATGCTACAGTCTGGTAACCACCGACCTCCCTTCCGCACCGATTCCCGTGGACCGCCGCCTAATGAGATCGTTCTTACTCCTCCCCAAGGCGGGAATGTTGGTCGGGCGTCTCCTCCCCCTCCATTCAGAGGTGGCCCGCCCCCTCCAGTCATCTTGGACGAAAGTCGTCATGTTCCTTCACACCCTCCTCTTGCTCCCATGGAAGTCGAGCGACCTCCTCACCAAGGTGGTCGCGACTACCCACCTTCTCGAGACCACATGCGCGGTCCTGCCGGTCATCCTGGTGTTCTCCTCCAACACTCTATGGCTGCACCAGCCGACGATCCAAGAAGCGCCCACCATTCTCATCACCCCGATCCTTACTATGGTCGCGGTGGTGCTCGCCCTCCTTCGCGTTCCATCTCTCCTGGCCCTCATAGCGGCCGAGCTCGTTCGCCTCCTGGTGGTTTCCAGGCTTACCCGCAAGGTCGTCAGCCTATTGGACCTGCTCAGCCCAGTGCGGCGCCTACTCCACGATCACCTCGTTCGTATCATCGTCGTGAAGCCAGCCACTCAGAGCCTGAGCCTGGATGGGATCGTCGTCCAGCTGCTGAATCGCCTTGGGATCGCGAACATGATCGTAGGCGGGGTGATTACATGCAACACGGCGCCCCTACCCAAACTCTGTATACACGATCTCCTCGCGCACACTCTCCTCCAGAGCCATCTCCCCGAGGTGGGCATGCTACCCGTTACTGGGACAACAAACCCCCAGCTGCTGGCTCGTCGATGCACCCGATGTACCGCACCTCGCCGCCTCCAGTTCAACCACCCGCTGGTCATCACGATCCGGCGGGTCGTCGATATGATCCTCGTCTTGACGCTCGTGATGGTCGCGATTACGAGATGGAGCCTCCAGAGAGCAGGAGTTACCCTGTCTCTCCAGAGGGCATGCGTGGGCGCAACATTCCCCCTCACATTGTTGGCAGCTCGAGGACTTCCGAGTCTCCTCACGCAACTCCTATGATGGGTGAACCCAAAGATCGTCGTCGACGAGCTAAGGATGAAGGCCCTCCGCCGCAAGCTCAGCAGCTTCCACCTCCACCCCCTCCTCCTCACTACCCTTCCCAGACGTCGACTCCCTCGATTCCTGAGCCAATGCCGAAGAGGGAACGAAGGAAGCGTGTTAATGGTAAAGGTGTCGAGGAAGGTGGTTCCGACAGGCAGAAGATCTTTGCGGCTGAAAGGGCTACGGCGAACATGGCGACCAACTTCAAGTCGAGTTATCCGAAGGGTCCTGGGTCTCCTGAGAATAGCTCGGCTTCGTCGCGGTCTATTCAACCTTCGCCGACGAGTGCTACTCCTCGTCCTCCTTCCAGGGTTGTTGATGACAATTATGATGAAGGTGGTGTTGCTGAGACTCTCATGGGCCTTGCTGCCCTTGGTAACTCGGGGTCAGGTGCTGAAGGTCCTTCGCATTCGCCAACGATATCGTCACATAGCAGGCTGAGTGACCCATCTCCCCGGCCTCCTCCTTCGCATCGCAATTCCGTCTCGTCGAATCATGCTTCGCCTCCTGCTCAATCAGCACCTGGCAAGCGTCCTCTTAGCCCTGGGCCTGAGGACACCGAGAACAACAAGCGGTCGAGGATGGATATGAACAAGAGGAGGATATCCTCCCCCTCTGGCAAGCCCACTCCTGTCCCGTCGTCCCGCCCCTCGCCTATCCCTTTCCGCACACAGCCAGCCTCGCACTCTCCAGAGACCCACGATCATTTCGGTCCTCCCAGCCCCCAGCTCCCCGTCGTCCTCCCTCCTCATCCTCGTCCCGTCGGCAACCACGCTCAGTCGTTAGCGAGCAGTGCACCACCTCCCCAGTCATCGTCCATCGCCCTCCCACCGATCGCCACCCTCTCGCCGCCGTCGACAGCGCCTTCTCCGACCAATCACAGCGACGACAAGATGCACGTTGACTCTGCTCGCTCTACGTCCCCGCCTTCGGCGTCGCGAGGCAAGCTGTCGGATGTGATGCACCCTTCGTCGTCGTCGAGATCGCCGACTGCGAAGCAGTCGCAGTCGCCGCCGTCGTCGGAGAAGAAGGAGCCTTGAGCTGGCTTGAGCTTTGGAGGGATCTTGGGGGTTGGATTATCATTGTATCTATAGTATCTTTTGCACTCTTTACGTCGATTGATCGATATGCGCACTTATGACACGTTATGATCTCCTTCCTCTCTTTTCTTTGTTTATCAGCTCATCCGCAATCTGGTCCGTCGCACTGCATTATATCTGATATCACACCGCACTACTATGTAGAATATCCCATTTTGATTTGTCTTGTTCACTATGCAAAATAGAATCTCTTGTCGTGCAATCGCATTTTGCTTTGTCTACGCATACTGTATGCCCAGTGGGAACGAGCAACCCGCAAAGACTTCGCACCGAGAAAAGACCGTGTAAAACTCTAACTGACTCTGAAATGCAGATTCGTTTTCGAGAAGGGTATGTATTTTAATTTTGACGGACGCAGTAACACAGCAGTCTAAGATACTAATAGGGATACTAATAGGTAGCTATAGGTGGTGGGAAGGACGTATGGCAGGAAAACGTGCTATTAAAAGCCCTTGAATAGACTTTTCAAGACGGTTTCCCTGGGCCCTTTCTCGCCTGAACCTCGAGACACTTTTAAGCCGGCCGTAGGAACATCAAGCAGGCAGAAAATAGGCAGAACAAGTTCCGAGGGAGGACACGCTTAGACAGGGCAGGAATCAGGATAGGACGGCCTTTGAATGAATGAATGGCCTAGGGAGAATATCGATGTCTATTTGGTGTGGATAGGATGGAATAGGGAGATCGATTCATCCACGGCCACGCCACTGACAGGTTTTCTTCATGTTCTTTGCTTGGTAGGTAGATAAGTAGGTGTATGTATGTTCTTCCCTGTTTCTTTATGAAGATCCGACGACTTCTATCTTTTCGAAATTTCTTTCCAAGTGTACTCGGGATAGGTCGGAGTGCAGTGGCTTTAAGATAGGGTATACATATACACCCGTGCTCGTGTATGTAGAAGTTAACAGGTCAGGTCAGGTCCATGTTGGCTATCAAGAAGCCCTACGAAGCGAGCCAGGAGCTGCCAGGAAGAAATGTCAGCTGTTCTGTCGAGCCCTTCAGACTTCAAGTCGACTTCAGGGACCGACTGGCCTGGCATCCTGCCTTCCTGCTAGTTACGCCCTGTTTACGCCTTCCTCTTGGAAAAAAGAAGCCCGGGTCGGAGAAATGTGTGTTGCCCGTTGCCCGTGTCCAGGCGTAGCCGTGCGTGAGCGTCTCTCTGCAGGTTTGCATGTGCGGCGAAGCTTCGAAATGGCCGGAGGAAGTTGGGATGGGGAGGATAACATAGGCATAGGATAGGAGTGACTGCTGCGGTTACTGTAAGTAGAGTACAGTATTAGGGTACAGGTGGGAAGAACTGGAACGCGGCGTGTTTAGGGAGAAGTCTAGCCATGTCCTGGGAGGTGGGAGAAGAAGCGAGCTTCATTTTGCTCTTATTGGACGCGGGGAGGTTCGTCAACCTTGATGTGCTCCTGGATATGTGATTTCATATTGGGCGACTACACGCGTAGTATACTCGAGTACAGACACACAGAGGATGGGATTAGACTGGATTAGATCACCCCACCCCGCGTCCCCATCCCCATCCCCATGAGGACCCGATGGGCTGGGTAGCGATTGCCTTTGTGTAGATCGGAAATAGATAGCGGGGCACGGCATGCCTCTGGAGTCTGTGATCACACCCACTCGTAAATTAACGCGTTGCGTTCTCGCGTCCGACGTGTTTGGTCTAGGCTCTTCTCTTACCCATATGACGTTGCTGGATGTGGAGGCTGGGACCTGGCGTTCTGCCTGTGGAATTGCTTAATCAATTCCAGCTTCACCTTTCCTTCAAGTCGGAAATAGATAGCTGGGCATGGAGGGACATCATTTCATTACATCTTCGATAGTTGACAGCAATAGCAATACCGTATATTAAAGCGGTCTGTTCTCGCGTCGCGTCCGCATTTGGCCTAGGCTGTATGACGTTGGTGAATGCGGCTGGGACTGGCGTTCTGTGGGATTGGGAACGTAGTGCGTGGTGCGCGGTGCGTGGGGTTACGGTGACATGTCGAGGAAAGGAAGGGTGGAAAAGCGCTTATTGGGAGGGTGGATCCCACACAGGCGTGCGTGGGCTTTTTCCATACATATTGCAAGCGTTTAGGCGAGGGAGAGCGGTGTCCTGGCTTCCTGGGCAAGTATGCAGGCAAGAGAGTGGGAAAGCGCTTATTGGGAGGATGGATCTCACACTGATTCAAATCGGATAGTGTCGTGCCGGTGCTTGGCTAGATTGTAAGCGTTTAATATTGTGCGAGGATGTCCTAGCCTCGTCATATCCTGCGCAAACCTGCGTACGTACGTAGGTTTACGCGCACGGCAGACGCGTCACGTATATGGCCGGAAAAGATTCCGCTGTCCAAGTGTCCTAAGTCCGACTCCAACCGGGACGAGGCGAGGCGATTGATAGTCTGTAGACAGACAAACCGACTGACAGACAACAGACGAGCTGTCAGAGCTCAGATAGGCAGGCAGACGAGGAGGGGTGGCTTTATGGGGTCTTCGGCGACTTGATCAGGAACCTGGGCTTGAAGAGGCTTCTCCAGGAGGAAGGTCTACATAGGACTCCTGTGTTCTAATCAGAGCCAAGGTAAAGTACGGACGGACAGGCGGCCTGCTACAGACTGTGGTGAAGTTCTACCAACAAGTAGAGTGTCAGAGCTCAGACTCAGATAGGCAGGGATGCATGCATGGCCTTATGGGGAGTCGGGGAATTGAGTTGAGAGCAGAAGAGTCTTGGAACCGGGAGGGTTAATCAGAGCCGTGGTAACTTGAAGTGGCCTGCAGACAGGCAGACTGCTGCAGACTTGAGAGTGTCAGAGCTCAGATAGGCAGGTGAACCTAATGGAGAGAGTCGGTGAATTGACTGGGGACCTGGAGGGGAAGGAAGGAACCGGGATGGGAGGGGTGATCAAACGAACGCCGCGGTAAACATCTGTGCAGATTAGATGTCAGAGCAGCAGGAATGAATTTTGGAGTTGAGAGATTTATCCGGACTCCGAGATCGTCGCTGCCTCCGCGAAGGAGATGGCGAACGTGTATGTCGTGAAACGTGTTCGAGTGCCTACGTGCTGAGGAGGGCTTGGCATCGAGATCGATATCATAGAGTAGGAGGAGCGTAGAGACCGGGTACGATCATCAACACGACATTAATGGAGAGCACGAGCATACGTGCATGCATGTTCATAGCATTGAAATCATCGCAGAGAGAGGACAGAGCAGTTGACAATGACAACGGCAACGGACGACGTGATCAGCGGTGTGATGCGGACAAACAAAGTACAGACTCAGCGCACTGCACGCACGCCGCCGCTTGTCTGCAAGCACATTCAAAGTCTAATGTCACGATGTCAGAGCACCTAGCCACTCCAGCGCCTCCCTCTCCTACTCTCGCTCCCCCTCGCTCCTTTTCGCCTCATTTTGATTCTGTTTCTATTTCTAATTCTGATTCTGCTTCCGCTGCCGGGCCCAAGACGAATCTGGAGCACTCCGACGCGGACGCCACTCGTGGGGTTGTGGGTGGTGATAGCCACGAAGTGAACATGGGTGGGGAAGGGGAGGTCGAGTCGACGCACATGGCTGAGCAGACGCTGGTGGAGGAGGAGAATGTGAAGGGTCACAAGAGCAGCCCTTCGACGAGCAGTCTTTCGCTGGTCAAGGAAGGTGATATACCAAAGGAGGAACAGAAAGCTCGGATTCAGCATAGTGCTAACCCTACTGCTACTGCTACTACGCCGACTACGCCTACTACGTGGGATCCGCTGAAGCACTCTGAGGACGGCGATCGGACGCTGCATGGGCAGGAGAGGACGATCATTGTGGAGGAGGGCGACGACGTGGTGGATTCGAATGGGAAGCTTATATACCCAGATGAGGATGAGGAGGATGAGGAGGATGAGGAGCAGCGGAGGGTGCAGAGAAGGCCGTCGCACCTGCGGCTGGACCTGAAGCCGACGACGGCCATGCCTTGGGAAGAGGTCGAGCCGCCCCTGGACAACAACTCGAAAGGGTACTACTCGCCTGTGGCGTCGCACAAATTTAGAACGCTGCAGAATTCAGGGTGAGTCTCCGTGCTTCTTTCGCCCGGCGGAGATGTGTTCCTGAGGAGTGAGTCACAAAGGGCCTCGCGACCGATGATCCCCAAGTCATCGTACTATTTCGGACCGCCGCCGCCAGAGTCGGCGTATGGCACGGCGCCTGTTGGCCAGATTGGGGTGCACCACCCGAGGGAGATCCTAAGGGTGGAGAGGGACTATACGGGCGGGGAGGTGATCCAGTTTGCGCCTATATACCCGCTTGAGCTGGAGGGAAGAGTAAGTGGTCTGAGGATCTGCGGGCGCGTTGCAAGCGGACTGACTGACGCAAGCAGATTACGCCGACGCGGTTTCTGGAGTCGATCAATGCGATTAATGAGATACTCATCTCGGCACACAGCTTGAGACACTCGTTCTTTGACAATCTGCTGGCGATATTGTCGCTGCAGGTGTCGCGGCTGTTTGTGAAGACGCATTTTGAGCGGGTGAGTGGGATGGGCGGTTAGCGGGAGCAAGTGCGCTGATGGAGCGACAGGAACTGATGCGCCTGAAGAAGCTGATCGAGCGGCTGAATGCCGACGTCTACAATCCCGTTGGCCTCAATATTGTGTGGCCGCACCCAGTCGCCTTTCTCTATGTATGTACACCGTTCATTCTCTCGCACATGGGTGTCTAACAAATAAAAAGCTGGAGATTGAGTACTACTAGGGAGTCCGCGGGGACGGGGATGAGCGGGGGAAGATGCCGAGGAGATGCGTACTCGGCGGAGATCACGTGTGGTAGATAGCTTGGTAATACACATTTGTGTTTCAGTGAAAGCCTCTTTGCCCTTATCGTCCTCGTCGCCGCCATGGATCCCTTCCCCCAAGTCACTCCTCTCTGGGATCTCCCCCAGCACATCGACATCAACCAGCTCCCTGATAGCGACTTTCTCGCCCTGCTGCAGAAGCAGTTCCCAGCCGCAGACCCCTTCCTGCCCCCCTTCACCGACGGCGTCAACCCCCAGAACCTCTCCTCGTACCCCCTCCCGTCTCTCACCCCGCCCTCAGAGGACAGCAGTCCCAGTCCGCCGGGGTCGCACCAGGACGCCAACGACGACACCGCAGACTCGGCTCTCAAGCGCAAGGCCAGCGACGAGGACTTTTCAGAGGGTCCCACCCAAAAGTCCCAGCACACCTCTGGTCAGTGCACCTGCTCTCTTCAGAGCTCCCAAGTCTCATGTCCATCTCTGCAACAGAAAAGAAGGGCAGTGCTGCCCCGGGTGGTGCTCGCCGCAAGTCCACCAACGGCGGTTCTGGCGTGAGTAGTAACCCGAGTTGCCTGTCTGCCCTGTCGACTGAGCACCCCTCTTCAGACAAAGGACGAGAGCAGGCTCCTCAAGCGCAAGGAACAGAACCGTGCCGCCCAGCGCGCTTTCAGGGAGCGCAAGGAAAAACATGTTAAAGATGTAAATATTTCTGCTTGCGTAGCATAGCCTCTTTCCTGATTTCTTTTTCAGCTCGAGGACAAGGTCGCCGATCTCGAGGCCAAGAACGAGAGGGCGCTCCACGAGAACGAGAACCTCAAGGATCTCCTCAACCGCCTCCAGAGCGAGAACATGGCCCTCAAGCAGTCTGCTTTTACGTTCAGCGTCCCCAAGAATGCCGCCAGTGGCGCGCCTCCAGCCGAGTCGCCGAGGTCCCCCCAGAATCTATTTCCATCGGCTTCGCCCTCGCTTGCATCATCCTCTACCGCATCGGCTCAGGTTTCTCCCAAAATGTCCAACCCACTCGATTGGAGTTCATTGACTTCCTTTGATCCAGCCATGCTTAATTTGCTGGATGACCAGCCCCAGCCGACGGCCACCCAGGGCGCTATGCAGATGGACTTTGGCTTTGGCGCCAACACGGGCTTGGCGTCCAACTCGCCGTATACCACCATCGCGAGCAACCCCATGTTCATGTCCTTTGCGTCCACCTTCGACTCGCTGACGCCGCCCTCGGACGGCTCGAATGCTGCCACGCCCGCTTCCGGGTCCAGCAGCTTCACCAACGGCGGAAACAACGCCGGCTCCAGCAACGTGGGTTTCAATTTTGATATCAACAACCTATCATCATGGCCCGCCCCTGCCGCCGCTTCCCAGGATACTATTCTCGACGACCTCTTTTCCGGATACTTGACTTCGACCGACATGTCCATGCTCTCCCAGTCACCTGCCTCTATAAGCCCCGTGGCCCATCACGCCGCGCCCCCTCATTCCAGATCGTCCCCCGCATCATCATCCTCCGCGTCATCGCCCAATTCCATGTTCACGTCCGCTGCGTCTAGATCGTCCCCGGCCTCGGAAATGTCGGATAAGAGCATGCACAGTCATGATGATCCTGGCTGTCCCAAGACGAAACAGGAGCTGGAGCAGCGCATCGCGAGTGAGGGCGCCTCGCCGTTTGCGCCCCCGCCGACGGCGTCGAATCTGCGCAAGGCGTCGGATACGGTGCTGGGAACCATGATTTCGTGTGCGGGGTCCAATTTCCCCAAGACGGCCAAGAGCGATAAGAACATCGAGGTTCTGAGTGCCTGGCGAAGTATACGGGCCGATCCTAAATTCAAGGTTTGTGTTTGTGTCTCAATTGAGTTTGATCTTCTTGACTGATGCGGTTCTTGTTGTTATCAGGATCTCGATATCAACGAACTGTGCGCAGAGTTCACGAGCAAGGCGCGGTGCGACGGCACCAAGGTCGTCCTGGAACCGCAGGGCGTGCACTCGATATTGGAGAATTTGTCAAAGAAACAGTAGCGAAGAGGACGAGTCTCGGGAAAATACACAAGCACACGCAGGCTGCTAGCTACATACATCGGTTGTCCAAACGCTTCCCGCCCTTGATACCCGGACAGTGAGAGGGTTCGCCCTGTCCCTGCACGTCCGCGGACAGTGCCTAGATCGCGTTGGCATTGGGCACGTCATCCACGTCATCGAGGCGAGTTGGCTGGTTCGTTGAGAACTGAAACGTTCCAGCCCACTTGTCATTGTCAAGCAGGAAGGGAGGATGGAAGCCGTCATGGGGTTTGTTTGTCAACATATCGATCGGGTTAGAGAACCTTCTAGCAGCGGCTGTCGCCAGTACGTTATTATCACGGGGAAGTCTTTTCGTCTTCTTTCCTTTTTTTCTGTTTCGTTTATACGCTCTTCGCTCTCTCAGTCTGTTTCTATAATGTTCTGTCGGTCACGATTTTCCACGGTTCTTTGCTCGTCTGATCTGCGCTGTATCCAATATCTTTTCGCCTTTGCTAGTTGTGGTGCTGTTCTCTTTGCTCTCTTATGACGGACAAGAGATGCATACATCCACTTCTTCCAAGGGGACCTCTTACAAGAAAACTAACACTAACTAGTTGTCACTGTATTTGTTACACCTTATACGTACGTATCATTATCAAGTCTCTCCCTTTCTTCTTACTTAGCTGTAGTCTTTTTCGTTCCTTTCTGTTTCGGTCGATCGACGGCTCGTATGAAACTAACAGAATCTGGATTGTCCTTATTACCACCTAGTACAAAAGCCTATAAACTAGTTTCCCATTAGACGCATACCACCATGGCTGTCAGTGGAGATGTAGTGAATGAATGAATGAATGAGGACGAAGATATTTATTTTTTACTTGAATCAAGTATTCATTTTGTTCAAGTACAAAGCAAGCAAAAAAAGAGATGACAGGATTGTGAGTAAGTAGGAGAGAAAATACACAAAGTACAAGGAGAATATACGATACTATACTGCTGCTACCAAAAAGACCAGAGCCAGAGGGGCATAACTACAATCTACGAAGTTCGAACGCGCATTATCATCATCATCACTCGTCGTCACTGGGCGTCAGGTACTCCTCATCGCTGAGCACCTGTTTCCGCCCCGCACTCCTGCCTCTCGTGGGCGGCGGCGGGCGCTCATCGTCGTCCATCGGCGTCAGCGCCGAGGCATACGACCCGCTCGCCGACCCCGTCCCCGGCGCGGGAGGCGCCCCAGGCAGATCGCTCCCTACGATCGCCTTGTCCCAAGCCGCGTTGAACACCTTCTCCATCTCGTCCGCGTCGATGTACACCCACGACCCCTCCTGGTTGTACGTCCGCGCGTTGTTGAACATGAGCCGGAAGTCGTCCCGGAAGGCTTGCACGGTCTTGTAGTAGTTTGAGCTGGCGCGCTTGCGCAGGACGGAGAGCGCGATGGGCTGCGTGATGAGTTGGTAGTAATCGGGATAGTCCTATAAATATGATGGAGGGATGTCATTTAGTATATATAGGTGGGTTGGATAGAGTCAGGAAGTGAAATAGACGTACCCGTCTGTCAGGCAGCTCGCGGAAAAGTTCACAGCGTTTCCTGCCCGTGTCGTCTTCGCAGGCCAGCACCGCTTTGTAGCATTCCATGAACGCCTTCTTCATCTTGTCCCTGACAGCCGGGGGGATGTCAGGCCCACTGTTATTGCTATTCCCGTTCGCCTTGGTCTTTCGACGTTTCTAAGAAAAGAATAGCGGATGTCAGAGGTCTAGATGCAGATGCGAGATGGGATTACTAAAGGGCTGCTTACAGGATCGTGATCCTCGTCATCGTCGTCCAGGTCGGGGGTCACAGACATGGACTTCATGCCACGCTTTCGTTTCGAACCAGCAGGAGGGAGGTCGTAGTCGGTGGCTTTGGCCTTGCCCTTCTTTGTTTTCCGCCCTCTGCCGCCGTCTGCATCCGAGGCAGGGGTGTTCCTGCCTGAGGCCTCGGCTTCCCTGAGAAGCTTGTTCTGGATGCGCCGGTCTTTCCTCTCCCTGGCACGTTCGGCAAGTTCTTGCAGGTCCTCGCCTTCCTCAAGGGCCTGAAAGAAGTGTCAGCACCTTGCAGACTAGCAGCTGGAGAGAAGCTTACCAAGGCCCAAGCATCATCGCTAAGCCCATCATTATAGCTCACCACATTTCTCTTCCTCTGTCCACGGCCCTCAAGGACCTCATCCACCTCCTTGACCTCGAACGGCTCATCGGCCTGGTAGCACTCCGGCAGCTCCTCGAACTGCATGAGCGGCTGGGGCGGCTTGCCGCGGTTGCCCTGCGCACGCCAGCTCTCGACGAGGTCCCGCTCGCGCTTGGCGTCGATCTCGCGGAAGACGGCGGCTTCGTCCTCGTTCCTGGCGATGAGCTCGTTGAGCTCCTCGTCGTTCATGTCGCCGGCTTCTTCGTTGTCTTCTTCTTGGTCGGCTTCTAGGATTGAACGCTGAATCAAGGTGTTAGAGTTATCTCAGACCTGGCTAAGAGGAATTTGCATACCAGGAACTCCTCTTGTTCTTCTTGCGTCGACTTATTATCGAACCGACCGGCTTGAATGACCTTGTCGTCGATGTCGAGCTTATACCTAGCCCTCTGGTACATGGCCTCTTCCACGCTCTTCTCCGTGATAAACCTCAGGATCAACACGACTTGTGTTTGACCGATACGATGGGCACGATCCTGGGCTTGTAGATCGGCGTGAGGATTCCAATCAGAGTCGAAGCTAACCAAAAGCATCAGAACTGCTCCCTGCGAAGGAAAAATATGGAGGGCTTACATGATGACCGTGTCAGCAGTCTGCAAGTTCAGACCGAGACCACCAGCTCTCGTTGAGAGGATGAAGACCTGGTACTCCGAGTCCTTGGCATTGAAGAGCTGCACGAATGCAGCACGCTCCTCAGTCTTGGTACCTCCATCTAGACGGAGGTACTTCCAGCCCATCATCTTCAGGAAATCCTCCATGATGTCCATGACTTTGGTCATTTGGAAGAAAATGAGAACCTGGGTAGCAACACATGAGTCAAAGATATGATTAGAGAGAGTGGAGGAACGTACTCTGTGGCCAGTCGCAAAGAACTTGGGAAGAATACGGTTGAGAAGTTCAATCTTGCCGGACGTCCTGATGAGCTTGTCGTCGATGAAGCCACCAGGGCTGATCTTGTCTTCGACACTTTCAAACAGGAAGGGGTGCTGGCAGATCTTACGGAGCTGCATGAGCTCGTTGCTGAGACCCTTAACACTGCCAGATTTGCTGCGTAATGTTCATCAGGAATATGCTCGAGAAATGTATGAAAGCAAGAACTTACCCCTTCGAGTCCTTCCCATCAGCAATCATCTTATGCTTCTTCATCTGCTTATACAACTGACTCTGCAGCGCGCTCATCCTAACCTTGATCACCTTCTCCACCTTATCCGGCAACTCGCTCTCCACGTCCTTCTTCAACCTTCTCAACAAGAACGGCCGCAGCACCTTATGCAGGCGCCGGATAATAAGCAAGGCCTCTTCTTCGTTCAGCTCGATCTTGTCGCCCGTGCCGGAGTTGGCGAAGGGCGTGTTGAACCACTCGTCGAAGGACTTGACGGAGTTGAAGATCTTGGGGAGGACGAAGTTGAGCAGGGCCCAGAGCTCGGGGAGGTTGTTTTGCAGGGGGGTTCCGGTGAGGAGGAGGCGGTAGCGGGAGTGGTAGTAGGTTGTGAGGGTTTGGGTTAGTTTGCTTTGGGTGTTTTTCATGCGGTGACCCTCGTCTGGAGGTAGAAGGTGAGATTGAGCACCACAGAAAAATGAAAGAAATCTACGAACCAACTATCATATGCAACCACTTAATCTTACTCAAATGAGGCCGGTCCTTGATGATATACTCATACGTGGTCAACAAGACCTGGAACTGGCCGACCCTTAATTCTCCCTGGAGCGCACGACGCTGCGCCGGGTTGCCCTTGTACGCGATGACCCTGACGCTCGGAGCCCACTTGGCGAACTCGCCCGACCAGTTGGTCATGGTGGAGAGGGGCACGATGACGAGGTAGGGCCCGCGCTGGCGCTTGGTCTCGATGAGGAAGGTAATCAGAGAAATTGTTTGGATGGTTTTTCCGAGACCCTGGTGAGAATGGGTTAGCATTAAGAAAAGGGATGAGGGGAAGAAAAGGCTTACCATCTCGTCGGCCAAGATACCGTTGAGCCTGTTGTTGTACAAGCTGACCATCCACTGGAGACCCTTGAGCTGATACTCTTTCAACCTGCCACCGACAAGAATGCTAGGCTGTTGAGTGATCTTCTCCGATATCCTGTGAGCCACGGCATAGTAATCAACCTTCCTGTCCTCCTGCACATCATCTGGATTGATTTGAGCACCGAAGGTTGTCTCATTCGTCGGTCCCTCTTCTTGATCAAAGTTCGTGTCCATGGGACCACCTTCATTCTGCTGTGCAACCACAGCCTGAGCGAGTGAGTCGAGGTAGGCATCTGTCTGCCTGAGCAAGTGGGTGATACGAGTGTCCTTGGCCGTGTCGATGAGCTTCATGTAAGCCTCTTCATCGTCGGCCTTGAGGGCACGTAGACGGTCCTTGGCGAGCTTCTCGATGCGCTTTTGCTCCTCCTTCTCGGTGTGCGCATGGAAGTTGAGCACGGCACGACCCAGACGGGTGAGCCTGTCCTGGGCGGCACGGTTGACGGCGATGACCTCCTTGCCGTGGGCGCAGATGACGCCGAGCTGCTCGACGTGCTTGTGCTTGGCCCGCCGTTCTCTCTCGAGGCGTTGTCTGCGCTCGAGCTGCTCGATGGCGCGGGCGTCCCGGATGGTGGGCTTGCGGGTCTTGCGGAACTCGAGGCGGTTGAGGGGGAGCATGGTGCCGTGGACGAGGCGCTCGGCGACTTGAGCTCGCATGGCGCGTTGCTTGTCGAGCACGCGGAGGGACTTGAGCTCGATGAGGGCTCGTAGCTTCCCGTGGGCAGAGGTGCTGGGGTGGATGAGGGCGCTGTAGGGCTTGAGGGTCTCGAGGGGCGTGGCGATGGAGCTGTCGTTCTCCTTGTCGGCTTTGGGCTTGTCGTCCTGCATCACGTCGATGTTGGCCTCGAAGGAGCCGTCGCCCATGGTGGAGGGCATGGACTCGAGCTCGCGGATGCGTTGTTGGATACGGGCCTCGATGAACCGCTCGCGCTCGTTAATGATCTGGTGGGCGTCGAGCCCAGCTGGCATGATGGTGGGGATGATGAGGCGCTGCAGCCGGGTGGCGAAGAGGGCTGGGTCGAGCTCGGCGGGTCGCTTGAGGTGAGAGAAGGGGTGCCTGTAGGCGTTGTAGGGGTGGATGCCACTGTTGACATCGTCTTCCAGGAAAGGTCCCTTGGGGTACTCTGCCGGGTCGATGGGGGCAGCATCGACGTCCTCTGCCTTGACAGAGTTCTCTCTTTCCGAAGTGGAGGGTGCAATGGAAGGCGCAGAGGGCTCCCCCTTGGCTGCCTTCACTGCTGCGTCGACGATGCGCGCAGGGACATCTGGGCCGTGCAGAGATTTTTCGAGATCCTGAATGGCATTATTGGGGACGCGGATGGCTTGCTGGAGGTGCTCGGGGATGGGGGCACCGCGGGAGACGAGCTTGAAGGCCTGTATTTGTGCACGGAGGGCGTTGATTTGGTCGGGGGTGAAGGAGACGGGTGTCTGGGATGTCGGGGGGAGCTGCGTGGGCACGGGTCCGGAGGCGATGGACGCCGGGGCTGCGGTGCCATTGACATGGCCGTTGGTCATGGGCTGGGCATTGTTTTGGAGGGGCACGCCGCGTCCTGGTGGTGGTCAGCGGGGGACACGAGGAAAAGAGAAATGGCAGCTAACTTTCACGCATAAGTTGAATATACTTGAGGAGATTGTCGAGCTCATTCGGAGTCTTTTGTTCATTTGGATTTTTGCGGAGAAAGTTTGCGCGCTGTGAGGAGAGAGAATGAGCACTGGGAGAGGAGGAGAGACAAAAAAGAATACCAAGATGAGCTGCTGGATGTCAGGGATGGGCTGTCTGAGCTGGGAGTGCTGCTGCTGGGCCATATTAGGGAGGATGCCGTTGGCCAGCAGAGGAGCAGACATGTTCGCTGCGTCAATGGCCCTCGCGTTGCTGCCCCGTGATGAGCGAGATTGTGAACGTCTCTGGTCACACCTATTGACTCGGTGTCACCGTCACTCAGCTGCACAGCCCAGGTCACCTGACATCTAATCAAGTCGCGTCGGGGGCGCGGTGACTGGTCTCTACTCATTCCACCATGGTTGCAGAAAGAGCGGGGGTGCGTGTTGGTGTTCGGGCAGTCTTCATCTCTCTAATTCTTCTGTAGTACACGGTGACTATGTTCATCATCGACACGTCTCCGTCGATGGGGACTATTCGCTCGGTCGAAATGGAAAACTCGGCGGGCGAGGTCACCACCGTCGAAATGACCAACCTTGAATGGAGCTTGCAGTATGTCAAGCTCAAGATACAAGAAATGGTTGGACATCAGTGTTTTTTGTAGACGTTTGCTAAGCTTCCAATAGATCTTCAACGGCAGAAAGACAGACCAATGTGGGGTTATTGTCTTTGGTTCAGAGGGTACGCATGCGTCACTGGTTTTACTATGATACTGACTGGCTTCAGAAACGGACAATATCATTAACAGGGCGCATGGAGGCTATGAGAACGTGGTCGAGTACATTCCCATTGGTCAACCCAATGCCAACACTATTGCCAAAATTGATGCACTTGAACCTTCAACTGTCGCAGGAGACTGTGCGTTCTCACCAAAATACTCATGCAGTTATTCATTGTCCTCCCAGCCATTGATGCTCTTATTGTGGCTATTGAGACTCAGGCACGATACCTTGCTAGCAAGAAAACATGGACCAGAAAAATAACCATGGTCACGGACGGCGAGAGCCCCATTGAAGTCGAGGACTGGGAGGCCACCGTCAAGAAGATGGACGACCTCAACATCAGTCTCGTCATTGTGTACGCTCGATGTCTCCTTACTTTGCACTTCTAATTTCAATTTTGTAGTGGCGTCGACTTTGACGATGAATGGATGGAGTATGTCGAGCCTAACAAGAGCAGGATCAAGGTACCTCTTCCCTCTCCAACGAAAATGTACTGAATACTAACCCAACACCGCAGAGAGCAAATGAGGAATTCTACAAAAAACTAACCTCCACCATGCGCTCCGGCGACATGGGCAACATCGCCTACGCCATCCGCGAGACCTCCGCCCCCGAAATCAAAGTCGTCAAGTCCGCCCTTATGGGCACCGTCCTGCGCATCGGCGACGTCGACACCCTCCCAGACGAGGCCATCGAGCTCTCCGTCAAGGCGAGCAAAGCGACCGCACAAGCCCGACCGAAGACGTGGAAGAAGTTCGCGCTGAGGGAGAGCAATGACGAGGATATGGACGTGGATCAGGAGGAGGAGGATAAGGATAAGGATAAAGCGGTTTATGCACAGCTGAAGATGAAGACGGAGTATTTTGTCGATCGGACGGCTGGGGCGGAGGACGAGGAAGGTGGGAATGTGAAAGAGGAGGAGGATGACGAGGAGAATCTGTTGGATGAAGGGGAGGAGAAGCCCGAGCCGAAGAAACAGAATTTGGAGAGAGTCGAGAAGGAAGAACTTGTACGTGGGTTCAAGTACGGGACGACCTACGCCCCGTGTCCAGACGGCCAATTCGCGAGACTACAAACGCGAAAAGGGATCGACATTATAGGATTTTTCCCCGAAAAGAACGTAAGCTCTTCTGATTCTTGCACTGAAGATTTCGAGTCCTCACAAGCAGACGACCAGTTCCGCCGCGAACTCTCCATGGGCGAGATCCAGTACATCTGGGCCGACCCAGCGTCTCCGCAGCAGCAGGTCGCGCTGTCGGCCATTGTGCAAGCTATGGCGGACAGTAAGCGCATGGCGATTGCAAGATGGGTGTCGAGAGATGGGATGGACCCCAAGATGGGGGTGCTGTTGCCTGTTGTGCAGGAGGGTGTGCATTTTTTGCTTTGGGCTCAGGTAATAAATTTTACAGACCCATTTCGAGTTGAATCATCTCTAACCTGTCGATTTTTAGATGCCTTTTGCTGACGACGTTAGGAAATATACGTTCGCTTCGCTCGACACGCTTATTAACAAGAAGGGAGAAGTATTGAAAGAGCATCCGTATTTGCCTACCAAGCAACAGCAGGAAGCTATGGACAAGTTCGTCGATGCGATGGACCTCATGGATGCAGGCGACAAGGACGAAAATGGGTTAGTCTTCCTTATTTCCTCTAGTCAAATCTAACGCGACAACAACTCTGCAGTAACCGCACCCCATGGTTCGACACCAACCAATCCTTCAACCCCGCCATCCACCGCGTCAAACAAGCCATGTTCCACGCCGCCGTCGTCAAAGACGTCGTGTCCAACCCGCTCCCGCCGCCCCACCCCGAGCTGACCAAGTACTTCGACCCGCCGAAGAGGGTGCTCAAGCGGGCGAGGGCGGCGGTGGAGGAGTGTCGGGATGTGTTTAAGGTTAAGGAAGGTGAGCTTTTGGGTGTTTATTCTATTTTATTTTGGTTTGGTTTTTTTTTGGGGGGGAGATACTGATGATTTTTTTTTCTTGGGCAGTTCCGAAGAGGGTGGCGAAGGCGAGGAAGGATGGGCATGAGCATGCGAATGATGAGGATGATACGCTGCTGTTGCTTGATCGGAAGAAGCCTGTGGAGAGGAGACAGTCGCAGATGAGCATTGTTGAGGAACACGTCCCTGCTTCTACGAGCAAAGGGAAGGTCACTGTCAATGCCGAGGATAGTGAGACTGAATCCGACGACGACGACGAGGAGCTCCTCCTCGATAAAGCACCCGCAAAAGCAGCCAAGCCACCCTCCACCCCAGCCCCCAAACCAAACCGCCACGCACCCCTCCCCACCCCCGCGCGCTCCCAATCCCCCGAAGAAGACATCGACCCCGGACGCGCCCCGGGACGGATCATCGGGAGCACGTACCCCCTGAAAGATTTCCGGAAGAACATCGCCCAGGGGGACGTGGTGAGCAAGGCCGTGGAGGATCTGGGCGCGGTGGTGGCGGAGGTGGTGATGAAGCCGTTTGCGAAGCGGAGGGAGGGGGAGATGGTAGAGTGTTTGAGGGTGTTGAGGGGGACTTGTTTGGAGGTGGGTTTTTGTGGTTTTGTTTTCTTGTGGCGACACAGTGCTGAATGATTTTTATAACAGGAGGATGAGATTGATGCTTGGAATAGGTGCGTCATTTCTGTTTCTGGTGACAATTCTGTTTCTAACTTGACATATAGCTTCATCCGCGACTTGAAAACCAAGTGTCTGTCGAAGCCCGGCAACCCAGGTTTCTGGGACCGTGTAAAGGAGGCAGGCAGGGAGCTCGGTCTGATCAGCAAGCAAGAAGCGAAGAAACATGGAGGTGACTCTGATGTATCTGAGAATGAGGCTGGTGAGGTGAGTTCTGATTTTTAATTGACGTTGGTTTTCTCGGTGCTGATGTGCTTTTCGAAAGTTTATTTCTTGAGTTGGTGGTTCTTGGTGATACCCGTTGTAAAATTTGTCGATGATAATACTATGTATCTATAATACTCTTTCTTGCTAATCGTAATGCTCATTCTTGTTTTTCTTCGCCACCGTCGACCTGTTCTTGACTTGACTTGACTTGAACTTGACTTGACTGTTATTCTCGGCGCGATCGCCAAGCGCACCTACTAAAAATAGAACACTTCGCCGCAAAAGGTAATCCGAGCTAATCAACTTTTTTTCACGCCCTTCTGGTCACTGCACCCACCTCCGGATACCCCACATACCATAGACATCCTATAGACATGTCGGGAGATATCGTACAGAAGAAGGAGAAAAAGTCGAAGAAGGCTGAGGATAAGTCGAAGGCCGTAACTGGAGAGGAGCAAGCTGGTGAGGATGGTGAGTACTTTACGGGATTTGGTTTTGGGGGTTTTGGTGCTGATGCGTGGTTATCGAAGTTATTGTAGAGGTTTCGGAGAAGGAGGAAAAGAAGAAGAGGAAGAAGGAGAAGAAGGAGAAGAAGAGGGCTGAGGATACCCCTGCTAATGGAGATGATAGTGCGATGGTGGTGGATTCAGAAGGTATGTCCAATCCTCCCATCATGCTTCAAAGAAGGTTTACATCTTCTGTACTCAGAGCCTCAAGTAGAGGAGCCGGAGAAGAAGAAGAAAAAGAAGAAGAGGAGTGCAGAAGCTGAGGAGACTGCCCCGACTACGGAGGATACTGCTGATGCCCAAGGTATGCTGGGTGTTACTTTGATAGAGAATCAGAATTTGACTAACAATCTTCCACTTAGTATCCCAATCAGAAGAGTCGGACAAGAAGAAGAAAAAGAAGAAGAAGCATGCTGAGGAGGGTGAACCTATGTCAGTCGACGGCGAAAGTATGTTCCCCCATTCCAATTTCCATCAAGATATTTATTCATTGTGTTATGTAGCTGCTTCACCTGCCACAGAGGAACCCGAAAAGAAGAAGAAGAAAAAGCGAAAGCATGAAGACCGGGAAGCCAACGCAGAGCCCAGCACTTCAGAGTCTAAAGCAGACAAGAAGGAGAAGAAGAGAAGGAGAAAAGAGGAAGCCTCTGCTACTTCAACGACTACAACCTCCAACTCTGCCGAATCCTCCTCTGCACCGTCAAAAGCCGTCTCTCCTGCACCTAGTGGTGCTGACGCCGACCTGGCTTCACCATCTTCACCTCCTTCAGCTGAGGAAGCCGCTGCTTTCCTCGCCAAGCACTCTATCACGATACATACCCCTCCAGGCGTGCCGCCTGTGACACCTGTCGTCAAATTCTCTCAGTTGGCTATTCCGAAAAAGCTGCAGAGCTCGTTTGCTGGTTTCAAGGAGCCGACGCCTATTCAGGCATGTACTTGGCCACCGGCTTTGCAGGGTAAGGATGTCGTTGGTATTGCTGAGACTGGAAGGTACGCCATTTTTCAAAAGATCATTTTTGTACAGTAAGGCTGATTTTTCTTTTAGTGGAAAGACTCTTGCATTCGGTATCCCGGCCCTCTGCCGCCTAATACAATCCCCACCACCAAAATCTGGAAAATCAACCGTCTCTGTCCTCGTCGTTGCACCTACACGCGAATTGGCGATTCAGACTCATGACAACTTGTCGGCACTGGGTAAGCCTTTTGGGATAGCTAGTGTTGCTGTCTTTGGAGGTGTACCGAAGGAACCACAGGTCAAGATGCTCAAGAACGCGAACAAGGGCAAGGATGGGCTGACGACGCGGATCATTGTTGGTACGCCTGGGCGGATATTAGATCTCATGCAGGAGGGTGCTTGTGATCTTAGCGAGTGAGTGCACCCTGGAATGTTCTGCTGAAGGCGGGTATGCTTATTTACGTTTACGCAGGGTCGATTATCTGGTTCTGGATGAGGCCGACCGGATGCTGGACAAGGGCTTCGAGAATGATATCCGGAATATCATTTCCGCTACAAAGCCGTCAGCAAAGAGACAGACAATGATGTGTAAGTCGTAATGATCCTACTTCATTACCGCTATTGACCTGTCTACAGTCAGCGCTACGTGGCCAGAAGCCGTCCGCAGGCTGGCCAGCACGTTCCAAAGGGACCCTGTTCGCGTTACTGTCGGAAGTGATGACTTGACAGCCAACAGCCGGGTAGAACAGGTGGTGGAGGTGTTTGACGACGCGCGGTCAAAAGAGTACGTTTCATCCACGTAAAAGATAGACTACGGTCCTGAAACTTTGCGTTTCAGTCAGCGCTTATTGAACGTGCTCAAGTCTGTTTCTCACAAGAAGACGACGCAGACAGGGGCCTCGGAGGCTCGGGTGCTTGTTTTCGCTCTGTACAAGAAAGAGGCGTCGCGAGTCGAGCAGATGCTGAAGAGACAGGGCTACTCGGTGGGCGCCCTACATGGCGACATGTCGCAGACTGCACGAATGGAAACGCTAGAGAACTTCAAAAACGGAACCACGGGGTTAATGGTGGCGACGGACGTGGCTGCGCGGGGGCTGGATATTCCCAATGTCGGGACCGTGATTAATTATACATTCCCGCTGACGATTGAGGACTATATACACCGAATAGGAAGGACAGGTGGGTGTGCTATTCACGCAACCGGAGTATGATCTAATTTTTGATACGCGCACCAGGACGAGGCGGTAAAAGCGGCAAGTCGATTACGTTCTTCACCGGAGACGCACACGAGAGGTCGCTTGCGGGCGAGTTTGCGCGGGTGCTGCGGGAGGGAGGATTTGAGTACGAGGGCCTGAAAAAGTTCCCGATGACGATCAAGAAAAAGGAGCACAGCGCGTATGGAGCATTCTTCCGGGATGACATACCTGTGCCTTCGGGCCCTCGCAAGATTGTATTCTAGTAGATAGATCATATGACATCTTATTTGATCACTATCTCTTTCTCCTCCAACCATGATGGGTCTCTTCGGCCAGGCTGGCTCCACGTTCAACAAGGTCGTTAAGCCTCGAGGCTCGGGAGAGGACGACAAGCCTCCCTCAGACACTGAGCCCGATGATACTTCAATCCTGTCTGTACCTCAGAACCACCCATGGTCGCCTACGATCCTGACTCTCTTTGCAGCGACGAGAATGAGGGCTCCATCATCGCCTCCCTGATCTCCCAGCTCAGGCAAGCCTTCTTGCTACGCCGCTCGTCGGTGTCTGACTATGTCCTCGTCCAGGGTCGGCATGGATCTCTCAAAGGTCACCTTTCCGACCTTTGTATTGGAGCCCCGAAGCATGCTCGAGCGCATCACCGATTTCATGTCTCATCCAGACCTCATTTTTGGGCAAGTCGTGGACCTTTTCTTCTAAAGCAATCCCCTCTTACTTGTAATGTCCAGTGCGGAAGAATGTGAAGACCCAGAAGAGCGATTCATCCGAGTGCTGCAGTATTACCTCGCCGGATGGCACATCAAGCCCAAGGGTGTCAAGAAGCCGTGCGTTGCAGCCCAATTTTCTGTCATGCCATCTCCTCATGCCTCATCTAGATATAATCCTGTATTAGGGGAATTTTTCCGATGCAGATACGACTACCCAAATGGTACCCAAGGCTTCTACATTGCTGAGCAAGGTAAGCGCTCCGCAGTCCCTTCCCGCCTCGCTATCTGACATTTGACGACCCAGTCTCACACCACCCTCCCATATCCGCCTTTTTCTATATTACCCCCGCCAACCGCGTATCCATCGTCGGTGAACTTCGTCCGAAGTCCAAGTTCCTCGGAAACAGTGTTTCCACAACTATGGAAGGCGAGAATCGCGTCACTTTGCTGGGCAAGCCCGAAGATGGAGGTGAGCTCGTCTCAGTCATCATCACTCATCGCAGTTTGGTCATACCCGTCTCTGCTCAGAATATATCATCACGATGCCGAATATGTATGCGCGCGGTATTCTCTTTGGAAAGATGGTCCTCGAGTTAGGAGATACATGTACAGCCAAGAACGAGAAGCATGGGATTTATTGCGATCTTGAATTCAAGACGAAGGTATGCCTCTTCTCTCATCCCCTCAATTTTTGTTCAAACCTCTGCTTAGGGTTTCTTCTCGGGAACGTATAATGCGCTTGCTGGTCGAGTACGACGAAACTCCAATGACATCGGTGAGGTGTCTGGTAGATGGAGTCACGTCATGGAAATCAAGAACACCAAGGTATGCCATATAAGCTCTGCGCCCTGCATGCACGTTCCAATGTCAATAACGACATCGCCGCAGACTGGTCAAAAACGTGTACTATTTGATGCCGTTAAGGACGGACAGAACGTGTCGCCGAAGTGGGTACCTCCAGAAGAGGAGCAAGAGCCCAATGAATCAAGAAGGTGTGTAGTGTCCATTATGTCTGTCGCGTCTGTTCTCAAGAGACTGTTTTATGCAGGTTATGGTCTGAACTCACAGATGCCATTATAAGTAAGGATATGGAACGCGCCACACAAGCGAAGACCTCGGTAGAAGACGCACAAAGAGAGGAGAGGAAACGGAGAGAGGAAAAGGGTATTCAACATGTCCCGAGGTTCTTTGAGAAGGTAAACGGTAGATGGGAACCTAAATTGAAGTGAGTACCCTCGAATTACGTATCTTATTAACCAGGGTGCTAACACTAAACACTAGAGTTCCGCACGACACGCAAGAAGCTATTGCTGCTGTTCAAGAATGGATCTTCCCCAATATTTCATCACAATCTGGCAAACTGATCAAGGACTCATCACAACCTTAAAATACTACTTTCAAGCATAATTGTCACCCTGACCCTCTGTACACCTCTCGTGCCATACACTGACGCCCCGTCTGTATTGATTCGTGTAGATCACCATGTTTAATTAATTGCAATCTAACCTCGACTTTTACAAGGCTATTACCGCCTGTCAGCAAGGATGAATGAGGGTATATTTACAAATTCCATTGAAAATTGTTGTCATATGCACCAAAAGATAGTAAGTGAAACGAAGAGATGCAAAAAGAACGTATAGACAAGGCCGAAAAGATCGATAGCAGAATTATAGCTGAATGAATGTGGAATAGCAAAACCAGGAATGTAGTAAATGCCTTTCAGGCTATTATGTAGATTATTCTTGAGAGAACGAAAAGATCGAAAGCATAATAGTTGGAAAATTTCCTTGTTACCTCGCTCACTCCCACCAGCCATCATCCAATCTGCTAGGTGCTGCGGATGCTACACTAGGAGTAGGTGAGGGGCTTCGGACGTGTTGAGCATACCGCGACACATGATGAGGCTTGGGGGTGGACGGCGCAACGTATGAGTATCGGTTGACAGGAGTGTGTACAGCAGGGGCGGGCACCCACGCTCCTCGCCCATTCATGGGACTTGGCGCGTGCATTGAATCCCAAACAGACGATTGGTCAATAGGCTGAGCCGCAGCTGTGCTGTGAGCGCTCGAATAAGAGGAAAGACGACGGGTGGAGGCATCTCCGCGGTGGTTGTAAACAGTGCTTGCCCTTGAATCTGGTCGAGGTGGTGCGTGAGCACTGCCGTTCAACGATGACCGCAGAGGGGTTGGTGAGGCATTGGATTTTCGAGCTGCGTTGGCTTTCTCGAGCTCCTTCTGTAGGACGACGCACTTCGACTCCAGAGCGGCAATCTGTTCTCGCGTCTTATTATCCCGGTCCTATGAAAGGAAAGAAGTCAGGAATCAAGAAACTACTCCATATGGCGCGTGCACACACCTCTTGCAGACGCTTGTCGGCTTCGTATTCCTCCAGCTGCATCTTGACAACGTTGTAGTCCGCTTCAAGTTGAGCATGTGTCTGTTCGGATTGCTCGTACTTGGTCTTGTAGAGTTCGAGTTGGCCCTCGCACTCCTTAGCCCTATGCTCCCATTCCGTGGAACGCTGTTGCGCCTGTGTAAGGGATTGTCGAACGGCGGCAGCAGTGCGATCGCTGGTGGCAAACTTGGTTTCAAGTTCTTTGACGCGCTTTTGCAAGGCTGCGTTCTCATCCTCGAGGGCCTGGCTGCGATCACGATAATGGCGCAATTCCTTCTGTTCTTCGCTGTCGGCATTGTCAAGCAGATTGAATACCATGTTGATCTTCTCGGTTGCGGCATTAAGGACCTCCCAATTACTTTGCTGGGAGACGAGTTGTGCATGTTGGGTCTGCACTGTCTCAAGCGCCCTTGAAGTTGCTTCTTTCTCACGCTCTGAGAATGCGACTTGCATTTGCAGAGTGTCGACCTGCGCACCACACATGGTCAATAAACACGTAAGATGAAAACCTGGAATTATCACTCACCTTGGCTTTGAGATTCAGATTTTCTATTGTCAGGTCCTTATTGGTTTTCTCAAGGTCAGCTATGCTACGTGATTGGCTTTCCGTAGTGACGTCAGCAGACTGAAGCCGGGATAGAGCCTTAGCAAGAGCATCCTCAAGCTCCCTGTTTCGAACTTCTAAAGCAGTTACTTCTTTCTCCTTGCTAGAAGCAGCGGCTTGCAATTCTCTGGTCTGCGCACGTAGTCGATCACGATCACTTTCCGCATCGGCAAGCTTCTCGCTGAGGACGTCTTTCTCAACGCGAACTTGTCCATGAAGGCCTCGGGCTTTGGCGACCTGGGTCTGATAATCCGCGTTCAGTTTTCGGAGCTCATCAACCTCGCGTTTACTGGTCTCATGTGAAGTAATGAGTTCACTCAGGGCATTTTGGAGATTGTTAGTTAGGCCTGCGAATTCTTGTGGAAGGGCGTTGAGTTTGTCAAGCACAAGCTTGCTGTCTGACAAAGCAGCCTCATTTTGTTCTTCTTGCCTCTTCTGGCCCGATGCAATCGACTCCACGGCTGCCTTGATGAGAAGGACATTCTCGTCGGAATAGGTACCTGTAGGACCTGCGTTGTCCAACTTTTCAAGAATACTTCTTTGTAGGCCGTTGAGCGCCTCGAACTCTGACGAAATTCGTTCCGGTAGCCCTGCAACGGATGCTGTAATTTCGCTCTGAGAACCAGCCATGTTAGTTTGTCTCTCCTGGATCTCTTTCTGAGCTGTTGTCAAAATTTCAAGGGCTGCGGGCACTTCGCTGACGGACTCGAGCAACTTGGAAACGGCTTCCGTCACTCTGGAGGTCACGACATCGACGTTAAATGCCTTGTCGCGAACAGCGAGACGAGAGTCGAGGCGTTCTACTACCAGGTCGGCCACTTGTTCTTTGATCTCGAATGCGTCGATGGGGGCTATTGCCCGGCGAACTTCAGTAATAAGTTGCAGAGTAATGGCATCTGTGTCGATGGGCGTGTTATTAAGCGAAGGCAGAAGTGGCAGAATCCTGTCGACAATGAGACCAGCAGTTTCACGCTTGTCAGATGCAAGATCGATGAGCTGTGAGATATGCGGCTTGACAGCTTGCGTCAGCTCCCTGGTCAAAAACTCGTAGTCGATCGGGTCGTTCTGTAGTGACTGGATTAGGGGCGACATGACATTGACAAGTTTCTCCACCAGAAGATCGTGATCCCGAGAAGGCGCATTCACAGCCATAGCTTCCTGACGAGCCGAGAAGCCTGAGATAGCTTCGATGACCGCCCTTGTCGTCCGCTCCCCGATCTCCTCTACGACCGACAAGATATCTTGAGGCACGACAGAACCGTCCGTTGATGGAATTTGTTGAGATATCCGCTGTACCTCACGCTGGAACGCTGACAGCAACTCTTTGTGGCTTTCCTCTACAACGTCTTTGACCATCTGGAAATCCAGTTCTCCGCGTGCGTCCATCTGACTATCTTCGAGACTGCGGGCAGCCGAATCTTGCAATTGAGTGCGGAACAGCGATATAAGGTCTTCCATCATTGATTCGGTCGCAGAGGATTGATTTGCCTCGTTCTTCTCCTTTCTGCTAGACAGCTGATGAAGCAGTTCAGACATCTTCTCGTCTAAGAGGCGATTGAGAACGTCTTCAAGTTGATTGACCTCTATACGAGTCGACAGATTTCTTGGAGAAAGCGATTCCCTTGATGGGGAAATCTCTTTGTCGTGAAGCGCATCTGGAAGTGATGATCGACGACGAGCGTGACGAATAGAGCTAAACACATCATCAGGCGAGAGACTACGCCTCCTCTCGTTGGGATCAGTGACAATGCGACCCCGAGGGTTTTTGTGCGCAATCAGAGCGACATCGTCGTCGTCCATTGAAGGACGGTGAATATGCTCAAATATTTCACGTGACCCAAGACGAGAGCGTACGCTCCTCCTAGTGCGGTCGTCGTTACCATTGACCAGAGCCTTGAACAGACCCGCTGGTACAGTGTTACTGGATACAGGGTGCTTGAAGTCCAGGGGAATCGGAGCCCGTTTCTGTTTGGTCACCACAGGCAGGACAACTTCTTCTGCCTGCGCTTCATTGTCTGCTTTGGCAGTGCTGGTGTCGTTGGTATTTCCTTCGCCTTCTCCAGAGCTGTCGGCCTCTGACGCTTTTGGAACGGACGGCATATTGTTCGCAACGGCAGAAAAGCCGGCAAAAGTGAAAGGTTGGGCTGAAGGATTCAACTGTGGTTTTGGAGGACCAGAAAGAGATCCAGATGTACGACGGCGGATGCTTTGAGGAGACGAGTCCAACCTCATAGGGAACTTGAAGGACGCCATACTGTCTCCTTCCTCCACAGATGAATGTGAGCCCCTTCGCTGGCGTTTTTCTCTGCCTTGGGTTTTGAAAGGCGACGACTCGATCGGAGCCGCGGGTTCCAGCACCTGATGCTGTGGCTCAGGGAAGGCAGGAGCGGAAGGCATTTGGGGGGCCCCCGGTAGACGGAAGTTGAAACTGCCAGGTTTGAATTCCGGTGCCTCGACGTTGAGTGGCTTGCCTATTGATGGTAAACGTGAATGACCCGTAGGTTGTGCAGTAGGCATAGGCGGAGGTGAAGTTTGCCAGGACCCTGAATCTCGAGGTGCCCCAAAGACGAATGGCTTGGCGAAAGGATTGAGAGAGTCTCGCCTACCTGCCGAAGAAGTGGATTGGTGGAAGCTTGGCTGAGGGAAGGAGAAGCTGCCCGAGCCATGGCGAGAGTGTGCCATTGCTGGATCATGAGCTGAATACTGGTCGGATGGGCCACGCGAATGTGGCGGCACACCAAGAGACCCAACAGAACGGCTAGCGTGCGGGTCATAAAGTTCCCTTGTAACACCAGCAAACTCGGCTTGATGGCCAAGTATGTAGTTCTCTTCACTGGGATTCGAGATGATATCGTCGTCTCTACGACCGATGAACCCTGGAGGATTTTCGGGAGGACGAGGGAAATTTGGGAGACGGCGAGGTTGATCCAATGTCTGCTGCTTCGCTGCTCTTCGTCGCATGCGACGCTCGACTCGCTGCCGCCGGGCACGCTCTTCGTCTGACGGGTTTGACCACTCCCCAATACTCTAAAAAAATAGGTCTATCAAGTCTTTCACCAGACAATGGATAGTTACAAACCTCATCATCAGATGACTCCATTCCAAGATATACATCTTCTGAGCCGGTCCATTCTTCCACAGGGTCGACGTCCACGTTCTGCAGATTCCGTGGTGGCTCATTCTCCTTGTCTGCTTCGTCACCTTCATCATCAGCCTCTTCTGTGGGCCCAATTTCTGCTTTATCGACAGCAGCTCGAGCTTCCGCCGTGAAGTTGCCACCGACAGAACGAAGCGACAGAGCCGCAGAGAGTTTGGAAACATGCCGTGAGTGTAAGCGAGTTTGAGGCGCTGTTGTAGTCCCGTCGTCGATATCTTCTTCGCGGTCTTCCTCCAATTCCATGTCTTGTGTGGCATCGCCTTCGCCTTCCTCGTCGGTCTCTTCAATAGGCTCGATACGTCGACCTGCGTCTTCTGATTCTGAGGGTATATCTAAACCGAACCCACGAACGAAATCAATCTGACCGTCATTACCCCCGACAGCTGACAATGGTGCCCTCGCGAAACTGGGAGCAGTCATAGGTACACGACCTTGCGGTGCATGTATGGGGTCTTCAGAAGTCTCCGATACTTGGCTGTCTGCCACAGATTCTGTGCCCAGGATAGCATTGTGTCCGAAAGGATTGAATGGGGAAGGAGAACTCGAGAATGGGGAGTGATATGATGGTGGTTGAGCTAGCGACATAGTATGGCCGTGCCTGTTCGTCATGAGGCGTGGTCCTCGATTGGGTGAGGGCGATAGGCCAAAGGGTGCCACGAACGGAGGCTGAGGCGACACCGACAGAGAATTTGTCGCCGAATTAGCCTCTTGAGCTTGCTGTAGTTTGTTAAGCTTGAACAGCAGCAAGGCGGGATCCGCAGGCGAAGATATCTAGTGGTATTTTCAGACAACAGACACGTGTAAGTCAATACAACGACATACCGATGCTGCTCGAGCATGAGGAGCGTGCACTGGCAAAGGCAAAGTGCTGCTCCTGCCCGAACCGCGTTCCACTCCGAGCTTCTCCAACTTCTCCTCTATCTCCCGTTGTTTGATTGCTTCCCATGCAAGCTGTGTAGCAAGATCAAAGTGAGCCTTAGGAACGCTGATGGACGTAGAACTAAACAAACCTTTCCTGGAAGGAAAACATCAATAGTGTCAGGAAGACCTAATCTCCATTCGTCTGGTGGAAATAGCTCTGCAGTGGAGATTTCCGCCGGCTGCACAGACACGTCCTTATAGACAAATCCATCTGCTAGAGGTGAACGAGCCCACGACGGGCGCGTTGGCGGCTCGCCCTCCTCTCCGCGTACTGTTTCCTTCGGTAGATTGACAATGACTTTCTTCTTTTTCGGGGGTTCGGTGGCAGGAGTCGGCGCAGCTGGAGCTGGTAACGGGCTGAGCTTCCTTGCAGGACCGCCAAGAACAGCTTTTGGAGGTCCACCAATACTCGGCTGCCGTCTGTTTCTGTTTGGGAAAGGATGCGGTGCCGCCTGAGGTTGAGCACCCGGGGCGAGCATCATGGAGGGGCGCGGGAAATGAGTGGCAACAGGGGTTATGAGGTTTGGAGGATGAATGCCAGCTGCAGCGAGCTGAATGCTTGCATGATGGGCATGACCTGGTCGTGCAGGCGCCCCTGGGGGACCCGGCGCGAATATGGGTTGCAGAGGTGTCTGTAGCGCGGGATTCATCGGGAAAGCTGGATGGAAGCTTTGCTGCAACGCGGTGGGCAGAGCGGGAGAGAATAGACTCTGCCCGGGTTGCTGCATATTGAGGTTCGCCGCTATATTCAGTCGCGGCAGAGGGTCCCGACGCTTAGTAGACATGGCGAACGGTATGGAATGAAGTCCAGGAGAGGAATGAGAAACGGGGCAGACAGCTGCTGGCAGAGGATGGCCTCGTAGCAGCTATAAAGAGGATAACCAGGCCAACAGAAGAGGTATACGGGGAACAATGGGTATACGGGGGAGGGAAGGGAAGAGAACCTCACGCGGCGCTCAGCTGGGGCCCAACACTGAAGAGGACAAGGTATGATTTTAGCGAGAACAAAAATCTTTCCACGTGTGCCTTTCTTCTCACAGACGCTCAATCAAAACTACAAACCAATTTCCTCTACTAGTCTACCTATCCAACAACTTATTCCTGTGGTGGCACGTACGGCTCGACGAGCATTTTGCTGAATGCTTTCAGCTTCTCTGGGCCACGCACCTCCTCCGTTAGTAAAGGTAGTTGCACTATATGGAAGAACTCGTCGTAAAGTTCATGGGCCTCGGCCAGATACTTTTGTTGCATCTTCTGCCGTACATGGCAGTGTTCGCAATTTGATGCTGAGAAGAGATGAGGACAAATCCGGCAGCGCAGAGGGTGGACTTACATTTCTTGGGAAATAAGAGTTGATTAACCACGATATTATGTGTGTCGATTTCGTAGGCAGTCAACTCTTGGATGAGGCGTTCGGTCTCATAAAGAGACAAAAATTCTGATATGCAAACGCAGACGAAAGTAGTCTTTTCCTGTAGGAGGCCTTCGTCAGCATGCCGTTAAGTGCGCGAATGCCAGCACTGACCGGGTCTTTGAATTGCGTATTGACCTCAGTAATGACAGCGCGCATGTTCTCAAGTTTCGCGAACATGTCCTCTTGGGAACCTGCTTCGCCACCCATCATCGCCGACATCTGCACAGCAGCAATAAGAGGATCGTGATTTGAACAAACGGATGTGATGCATACCTGGCTGATCATAGGACCAAATCGTGAACCAAGGGTGCTGAGCTTGCCCAACGCTTTCTCGAGGACTGTTGGGAAGGACAGGAAGCGCAGTGTGTGTCCAGTCGGTGCAGTGTCAAAAACGATCACAGAATACTCCATGGATTTGACGTGCCTGTGTAAGAACTTTAGTAACTAAAACGTAGGCGCCTTTGAAGATACTAACTTCATGATTTCGGCGAAGCTCATCGCTTCATCAACACCAGGGATTGCAAAGGCAAGATCCTGCATCATGGATCCCATCATCCCATTGGAATCAGCTTCAAAAAAGATTTCAGCACGGATATGCGCGGTAGAGAGAGAACTCGTACATTGCTCAACCATTTCCTGGATAGCGCTTGTAGGATCGATTTCCATGGCGAACAGGTTGTCAAAGCCATTGACTTTGGTCGCGTCTTTGGAGAACTTCTGGCCAAAGGCATCCGACAAGTTGTGTGCAGGATCCGTAGACTAAGGCTCTCCATATTAGCTACGTGGTCGATGGTTCCGCTTCCTCCAGATACCCACAATGAGGAGGACAGACTTGCGAACTTTCGCTAGCTGAATGGCGAGCGAACACGATGTCGTTGTTTTCCCTATGAAGATCGTTTCATAAAGTTAGTGCTGGAGTTAAGATGGGACGCGTACCAACTCCACCCTTCCCTCCTGAAGTTGTTCATGTGAGTAATGAATCGCAGTAAAGAAGGCAGACACCGACCGCAAAATATCCATTTCAATGAAGTTTGGTCTAGGATATTCTGGAGAGTTGGTTCTAAGAGATCGGTAGCCATTAGATGAGATGGGAGTAAGAGAGTGAATTAGGAGTGTCCGTAAGCTGAGATAAAGGTGGTGAAATGCCGGCAATCAAATAACACCTCTGCTTTCACCTTCATCGGAATCATCCAGAAGACTCTGGTCATGGCAGACAAAACAAAAGACGTGGTCGAATTCCGAGGCAAGATGATCATCGCTTGAATATACGGTCGCTTTACTCATTGGGTCAACAGCTCTACAGCTCGCGAATGAACAAAGGAGTGCATATGGTCTACGCTACAATGATTTTACTCGCTACAGGTACGCAATCCGTCAACTTATGCTGAGGCGTTCACTAACAATGAGGTTAGGAAACACTGTGCTAACCGTACTCATCGTCTTCGTTCGACCTTGAAGATGACACACGGCAAGGGTAGAGACTTCAAGAAATTACCTGCTCTGACTCCAGAGATCGCGAGGGACGGACAGTACGTCAAGCGCTTGATACCTCCTGGATTCTTTCTGATAATGATATTCCTATAGCCTACAGCTTCTGCTGTTCGAAGCCGAGCGTGCTTGGGCATATGCACAAGAGTTGATAAATACAGCTCTGCTACCCGCGAACAAGGATCGTGCAAGCGCCCTGCGTCACAGTGCAACTGGTCGATTCCGTCGTGCAGTCCATTGGTCGACTCAGCTCCTTTCTCTCTGTCAAGCGCTCTACAAGGCCTCTCGGCTGTCTGCAAGGGACCTCGTCGAAGCGACCGTATACACTATCATCCTGAACGGTCGATTCCTGCGTTACAGGGACGACTTTGAGGACGCCCTCATACAGCTGAGCGTAGCTAAATCCCTCCTTGATACACTGGCCAGCTCCTCGTCGACTAGTCGCGACCAGGCTTTGGCGGTTCTTTTCGCAGATGAAATCAGTCCCGAAATTCGTTACTGTGCACACGAGCTCGGCCGTGCCAAAGCTTACGATGTCAACGGCATTGTTGCTGAAATGGCACCAAAGTACCGCAATGAGATTGTGGAGAGTTGCGATACTTTACTGACCGAACTTCAGAAAGAAGAGCGTTCTACCTCTTCTGCTTCCAATCTCCGAACTCGCGTATGGGAAGGTCAACCTGTTCCAATCCGTTACCCGGAGCTTGTCGACGTGCTCCTCAAAGTGCAAACTGCCGAAATGGCCCTTGAAGACAGTCAGAAAGACACTCGCGGCAAGAAAACGAAGCAGGGCGTGACGGCTTATGACGCTTTGTTGGCTGCTCTGAGCGACGCAGAAGAAGTGGCACGAAAGCTACAGGAGACGCAACAGGTACCGGATTTTTACTGCATTTAATTTGAGTGGTGATATTGATGAAAGTTCTCAAGCTCCATGGAGCCACCTCCTCGTCCTCTGCTGCAGGAGGAAGGGACATTCATTTCGTCCATGCTTATATTGTCTATCAGCTGCTTTCACGACGCATCCAGCGTGATTTGCTGCTCATTACGGCGCTCTTAGGATCTGGGGTGGACGAAGGGCAAAACGTACACTCCACTCGAAAAGCGACACCCTCAAAGAATGGACCTGAGCCAGTCGATAACCGACTCTACCCCGCAGTCGTCAAGCTATTAGACACGACTCTTCAGAGTCTGACTCAGATGCGAGCCCTGAGCATAGTTGACGATAATCCTGACCTAGCTTCCTCGATCGATGCCAGAATCGCATTCACTAATGCTCGTAGATGCGTGTACCTCGCGCAGTGCTACTCCGCTGTCAAGAAATTCGGGGAGGCGCTCACCCTTCTTCAGCATGCCACAATATACATCCGCGAAACAACCTCCAGTCTATCCTTATCGGAGTCCGATGTGATAAACAGCACTGAGCCTAACTTTTTCCCTTTGAAAGACGAGGATATCAAGGGTATTGAAAGTCTAGTCGCTTCTCATGGACTGCAATATAAGCAAGACTGGTTTGCTCACAATGGTGGTGCTGTTGATGCCGATCCTTCCTCCTATAAAAAGCCATTATTCTTCAACATTGCCCTGAACTACATCGAACTGGATATGGACCGCTTGCGGCAACGCGCTGGTAAAGAGCCTCTGCAAGCAGCCCCGTCCAATATTTCCACTACCGCTGCAAGCAAAGGAGATGTCGCATCGGAGAAGAAGACAATTCCTAAAGCCAAAGCTGAAGAACCCGTTGCCACCAGTACCACTACGCCCACTCAAACCCCTCAACAACCAACTCGCGGGGGTCTTAGCAGCCTGTTGGGCGGCTGGTGGAGTAGGAGTTGATTTCTTCCCCGATCAGCTACATATATAATGGCATTACTTCTATTTTACAAATAGGCAATTGTTGTATCCTAGAAACTATGGCTACATGCGTGATAAAGTACAAAATAAATTAAGATGCAGATTTTTCTTTTCAGACTCAAGCGGATGCTCTAAGAAGACGTTCGGCGTGTTCAGACCAGTCAAAACCTTCGCCTGTCCCGATTGGGCGTCTTTTACGTGGAATTCGTGGGCTCTTATTGCTCCCAACGAATCTTTTCCCAGTGGCCTGCTGAGCGAGGCCTTTGACCTCTCCGAAATCAGCTGTAGCTTGAGCCTTGAGGAACGCGGCGCTTGTGGCACGATGTGACAAGCAATTTGGTTCGATGTAACCTTCAAGTGTTCCTTCGTAAGGTTCGTGCTCCTCCTCAATAGGGAGACCATCTTTTCGCAAAGTCCCTCCGTTAGTCTTGCTCAAGACTTTGAGGATGTCCAGACTTTCTCCAGGTGGTATTGGGTTGGGCTGTGAAGGCGTAACACAAGGCATATCAACTTCCTTGCGAAGAACATGATCGACATCAACTGCGGAGAAGAATGCCACACCCTGCGGCAAGTCGTCCATTCCTAATTTGTAGGCAAACATGCTGCGAGTCCATAAATTTGCGATTTGAAGGGCAAGCGCTGCGCGATATCTATCCTCCTCAGCAACAAGGTATCTCAGTTCGTCGTGAACGGATATCAGATACCGTGCTTTGATATCATATTTTGCGATGAGATAGTCCATAGAAACGATTAGGAGATGAAGGTAATCAACGCCAGAAGACTGCACAACCCAGTTGATTCGTGAAGGCATATAATCCGCGCCAAATCCTTCTGGGAGGTATTCTTTTGAAAGAGCATACGTGACGCCGCATCCAAGAGCAGGTGTTTGAGGTTTGTCGGACAATGCAATCTCTTCAAGTTTGTTAAAGAGATAACTTTCCGTCCCACCAAACCAGAATTTGCGATCAAAAATGTCGGTCCGGTGAGTGTTCTTGCCTTTGGTCGACGCATACAAGTTTTCTGCCAATTTTTGAGCCTGATCAGGCGTCATCGTGGGATTAGACTGGAGCAGAAGTAGCACTGCGTGTCGCATGCCGGCACCGTAAATACGAGAGTAATTGAAGACTTTAGCTTGATCGCGAGAAATACCCAAAATACTAGCGGTCTTTGAATGTAGATCCGTGCCCGCTGCCTTGGTACCTTCTAATGTCATCCATCCTATGGCAGAGGCTCCGTGTAGACCGAACTGTGCATCACCCATGCAACTTGAAATCCACAATTCCTCGCTGTCGACGTCCGCACCAACGATGGCAAACCCTTTTGGAGCACGTACCATGGCTTTGAGTTCTGATCCCACACGATTTTTCTTGGCATTGCTTGCAGTTAACCAGGTTTTTTCGATGGCCCTACGAGTCACAGTGCCCATTGTTATCATCTGTGGAAGGATTATGCCCTGCTTCTTGTCCGGGTCGCCTGTGGAAAAGCCCATATTTCTTTGAGGGGTCTGCCAAATGACGAGCTGATTGCAGATTCGGTCGCGGGCACTGATCCAGTAACTGCACAAGGAATTTAGATCGAGGGCTTCTTTGGCCTCGTCACCAGGACTTTTGAGCGTCCCATTCTGAGCGTATTTTATAAAGGTCTTTCCAAGTGGGTTAGCTACGTTGGCCTTTTCTCCGTCTTTGTGAGGAACTTTATAAAATACGTAACCGCCACTGAGGGCCGCCTCTGACAGAGCATTATCAGCAGGATCATAGAATGAGAGTGCCTTCCAACGCGTTTTGAAGTTCGAGTCGGCTGGAACGCGGAAGGTCCAACCATGCTCGCGGGAATAAACCAAAGGGAAACCTGACCATGAAAGCCGCAGGAGTAAGGGTGCAATGCGACTTCTAACAGTGACTTCAAGTGTGCCAGGCGGCATATCCTTTTTAGGCTTTGTCGCGTCCCAATACCACTTCGGCCAATAGATGGGTGGTGGTTTGACTGGCTTCACCTTTTTTGGTCTCTTGGAAGGGCTCACAATCTTGCCATCAGAATCGTATTCGACCACGGCAGGTGTCCAATCCAGCTGAGATAACCATGGGTCTGCTTCCCGTTCGGTGACTGGTGTATCGAGAGCTGCTTTGGCAAGTTTGACAACCTCGTCGTGCAAAGCTTTATCATCGCCGCCGTCACATATAGCGAGTGCTAGCTCGGAGTCCGTGGAGCTTAATTTTCCGGCTTTCAAAAGCTTTGAGGTAGGTTTCGAAATGATAAGCCTTGTCCTGGAACCTTTGCGTATAAGGAGAGGGACCAGATTACCATCGACGACATAGTGCCACCCCTCTGCTTTATCATAGCGCAAGGGCACACCTTCGAAAGAAAACCTGAGCAACAGCGGAACGATGTTGTCTGACTTTATGCTGGAAGCTACGTCAGATAGTAGGCGCAGATACCAAGCAGGCATGAGGGTCGCGGAGGATTCTTCGACAGTAGACTCTGCGATCTGGGAGGTTCAGTCAAGCAGGACGTCACTAACAAACGAGGGAAATACATACCTCTTCAGGTGCTACAACACCCCGAGACTTCCCTGCAACCTTAGGTGTCCAATCTAACTGGCTTAACCAAGGGTCCCCTTTCCATTTATCGCTTTCCATTAAACTTTTAGCCTCTTCAGCGAGCTTCTTGAGCTTTGCCTGAACCTTCTCTTCCATGTCACTGTAGACTGCCTCCGCGTTCTGTATGTACTTCTCCCAGTTCTCATCGACAGTCAGGAAGGATGAGCCCATCGTTAGAATTCCCGCAAAGGACACCGGATGTGGGCATGTAGTGAGGAAGGCGGGGAGCGTAACTGCGAAGACATCATGCGTAACTTGAACGTCAGTGGCGCAGTAGTCGAGATAATCCGTCAGGTTTTCTCGAATTTCGCCAGGCTCGGCTGTCATTAAGTCGCTCCGAATTTCCTTGTCCATCTCAATCCCGCAATGAAGTTTGGCAACATCTGCTAAGGAATTGGCTGAGGTGATGTCTTCCCATCTCTTTGACTCAATGTCGTCATCAGATATATCGGCATCTCCTCCAGCGGAAGCCTGAGTTTGCAGAAGAAGTAGACTGTCTTCCATATCTTGTAATAGTCGGCGAAGTTCTGCTTGCTTGGTGGTATCGACCTCCTGCTCGTGACGTTCTTCTACAGTCTTCATCAGCCCAAGTACCGCTTCAACTGCTTCCTCCCTCTGCTCCTTCTCCGTTTGCTTGCTTTTCCGGTATTTCATCCAAGCGGGGCGCTGGTGCGACGAGATACCGTGAGCGGCTACATGGAGAGACATGGTATCGATGAATCTATTTGCCGTCCGTGCTATATTATATTCCTCTAGGATGCGAATCCGATCATATGCAACGTTGTGACCGATGATAACTCTTGGGACTTGTGAATCGCCTAGTGGGATCAACTGTTCGGGGTTACCTGTCTCTCCAAGCAGCCAGGGTGATATCCAGGCATACCATCCATTCGGTGACGCAGCGCAGGCCATTACTGCATACGGGTGGTAATTAGGCATGGTCTCCACATCGAAGGTGAGCATATTTTCGGGCTTTCCGTCGTGAACGGGCGTCTCTACATGTTCAGCGTAGCTTGACCCATCGGACATGTGGTAATATTTCGTCCATCCACTTTGTATATGCCAATTCTCAGGTTTTGGAGGTAGCTTGCTCGCCGCAAATGTCTTGGATATTGAGAGCCAAGGTTGTGCTGCACTGGCACCAATACGATGAAAGTGCTCAGAAATGTTTGCTCCCTGCAGTGGAGGAAGTAGGAAGTTTGTATCTGGGAGCACAGAAGTCTGTGTCGGATCTAGCCCGTGCATCTGTAAGTGCTCCCGCGATATCTGGACATAAGAACGAGGGGGAGGGGGGAAGGAGACACCCTTGAAGACCTGCGCATGGAGCTTTCGAGATAGTAATTGCACGCCCACTTCATTCCTCTTCACTGAACATTGTAAACTCTCAGTGAACTCGGAGGCAGAATTCAATTCTGCTCACCATGTCTTGGGGACAATATTTCCTGATCGACTTGGTAATTTTGCTCCGGGGACCGATCGACATGAGTTGAAATTTTTCGGCGGGGCATGGAATAACGATTTGTAAGAGAAACGGGAGAGTGAATTAATGGCGGAACCGTCCTGCTGAGCCTCAAGGAAAGTCCAATCATTCTGGACTGTCCTGCAGCTCAGCATGAAGTCGGTTTGATTCTGAAGGACTTCCGGCAACTGTGCGGCAGAAAGGGACAAATGTCACGCATCACACTTCACCCGATTGTCATGTGTTTGTGACGACGCGTTCGACCTTCGGAATGCGATCGCTGTAAACACCTTTACGGAAGCCATTATTGGTTGGGCCATCCCTTTGCGACGGGCCAGACACCTTTGATGTATTTACGTCGCCTACTTCAATTCAATATTTTGCCTTTCTGCTTCTCTTCTCCAGAGCCATCATCATCCCACCCTATTTGAATACCCCAGTCGAAGCTCAAATTCTCATATCCCGGCGCCTATTACAATCGACATGCCCCTCTGCTCAGCTGGGGACTGCGACGCCCTCTCCCTTATTCAAGGGCTTAATCATGAAAATTTACTTTCAGAAGGTGATCTCGGAGAGGCACTCTTGCGACTCACAAAAAGTCTGTCAGAGAACCACTACCACTGCCTCTTCTCAAATCTGCTTTCGCCTCCTCCATGCATCAGTCGACCAGCACTTGAACTCGTTCTTTCCAGTGTGTTGTTCTTCTTTGCTTGCAATTATCTCATCTTTGACTTCTGCAGGTGCCGAATGTGGCACGATCTTGGCAAGATGGTTGGAAGACCAATTTCCTCGTAGCCACGAACAATTTTCTGGTTCTCTGCAGGCCGCAATACTCGACCGACTTTCGCTATCCATCCACTTCTTATTTCCCTTCGACCGAGACACAGCGAGGCATCTTAACGAGCTCCGCTTATGGGTTGAAAATGGCCCTTTAGTGCTAAACGCATTGACTCAGATCAAGCCTACCCACCCTGAACAAGAGGCGGAAGCTCCACTTGACGATGATCTTCCCACTTTCATTCAGGTCAAAAAGAGTCAGCGACAACGCAAAGTTGCAAGAAGTGCTCGTAAGGTCAGATTCGACACGAAAACACTCAAAGCCCTCCTAGACTATGGAATCGATGCTACGTCAATTGACTCCAACTTCGATGCCAGCCATGAATTTCAAGTCGTCCTTAATTTACAGAAGCGTGTTCTCAAGGTTCACCTCGTCTCTCTTTCCCTTGGCATATTCTAATCAAACTTGTCCGCTAGACCTACATTGCGTACCTGCAAAGGCCAAGTGTCGAAGATTCCATCAAACGAGCATACATATTGCGTGAAAGCTCAGACGCTGGCACCGAGGAAGTAACTCTCGAAGAATCAGGAGAGACACAAGAGGCGGAAGTCTCAAGTCCAGCTGCGCCAGCTGCCTTCCCCATGGTGCAACCTATGAAGGCGTTAGTCTTCAACGTGGAATTTCCTCGAGTACTTGCCGCTGATCATGTTTTTAGAGCTTTATATTTCGACAGCGCCGATGGATTCGGGGAATGGCGTATCCTGATATCTACACGGGCTGATCGTGACCTGCGAGAAGCTCGGAGAAAGGATGCCAAATTCTTCAAGATCGTCGTCAAGAAAATAAAGTACGTCTCGTCTCGGTTACAATTCATCTAGTGCATAACTTTGCGTTGGACAGGGAACTCTCTAATGGGCATTTCTCCGACGACAATCAGAAAAGGCTCAACAGCCGTCAAATTGATGTTCCTATCTACGAGGCCAAGATGACAAGGGATTCCCGACTCGTCGTACGTCTCGTATATGACCACATGATGTGTAGATTTCTGATACTCTATATCCGAAGTATCAAGTGGACTGCATCCCTGAATACAATTCCGACGTAGGTTTTCAATCCGCTTTCACCTCGAAATAGTGCCTTGACAGAGTAAAATATCTTCCCCCAGGTTGAACGACAAGGTAAAGCCAACATTAATCAGACAGGCCAGATTGCTTATCAACCCTCCATAATGACCAGTGATCAAGATCTTCGGCGTATATACGCATGCCCAGATTGACCAGCGCTTATGGGATTCGGTGAGCCATCAGCTTGGGAGGAAAGGGAAAGAGTACAGGCAAAGATGTCTATTTCGCAATCGTCCCGAGTCTGGGCAGGGTGATGTCTTTACACCAGCGTGCTTTCCGCCAAAAGAAGAGATTGAAGAGGAGGTGGAGACGTTCCCTGAACTCCCGCGAGAGAATCTGGAAGAGGTCCGTAATTTTATCTTTTGATTTTCCATATTCACCATCTAATTCTGAGTCTAGATTCACGCGCTCCTTGTGTAAGTGATCTACAAAGAGAGATTTACCTCGCTTATCGACTTCTTCAGACTTGAGAAGTTTATGCCTTTCTCACAGGTAACAATATCTGTCATGTTCACCAAGCCCAATCTAACCTTGAATGATCGTAGGCGCTTCTGAATAGTGCGTCGACCGACTCACGATGTAGACAGGTTCTCATCCAGCCGCTCTATAGGTATCATTGCTGACATGGACGTAGCACATGTCTTTGACGTCAGGTAAAAGGTTTTCTTCGCGAGTATCTAGCCACGGTGCTCATCAACGCGATAGCCCTCAAGAGAAGGAAATTATCGAGTACCCTCACTCTTGTTATGTTTTAGGCCGGAGCGGAACTGGGTACGTAGACGCGCTAGAGAAGGAAATGTGCATGACTGACATACTGCGCAGGAAAACGACCACCATGATGTTCAAGATGTTGGGAATCGAAAGGGCTTACACCATGCGAAAGGACTCTATGCACAAACCAAGACAGATATTTGTGACTCAATCACGAGTTCTTGCTGGCAAAGTAGAAGAGTATTTTGCTAAGCTATTGGACTCCCTCGCCACGGCGGAGAAGACCAAGGAAGAACTTGTCAAGATCATCAAAACAAGGAAGCAACAAGGAGATGAAGAAGGCCTTGTCGACATCGACGACGACCGGAATTGGCGAAATGATTTACCCCAGAAATTCAGTGAACTCCGAGATGAACACTTCCCGCTTTTCATTACTTTCGATCGTGTGAGTATCAGCCGTTTCTTGTTAAGAGTGAATGCAAACTTACAGGAGAAGCTTGCATCTCTTTTGGAGGCCGACATCGACATTACTAGCGCTTCATCAAGCGGCGGCACCCCAAATACAGCTAATGGCACTTCGCCTGGACGCATGACCCTCGTCGATTATCGGACATTCCTGGATTTCTATTGGCCGCATTTTTCTCAGAATCTCAGGAAAGGCCTAGGTGTGTGTATCTTTCATATAAACAAAAGTTTTTGAACGACGACGGGGAACAGATCCTGCTCTGGTTTACAGCGAATTAATGGGTATCAAATGTTCTTCTTACCTCTTCGAATTTGAATTGAACCGTCATATGCTATAGGCGTAATACAAGGATCAGAAGAATCGCTCAACCATGGAAGCCGATTTCTTGACAAGAGCGCATATGAGAACCTCAGCGCCAGAACTCAATTTGCATTCGCTGGCAGACGTGATACTATATACTCCGTTTTTTTGCTTTATCTCAAGCAAAAAAGACTTCGGCATGAATACGATGCCGCTGACAGGTCGGTCTCCTACACGCCAATCTGGTTGAGCCGGACTGAGAGTTGTACTAGAACACATTCGATCCTAAATGCTTTCCGAGAGCATGGGGTCCCGGGCCAGAAGATCGATTACATGTGAGTTTTGATCAATGTGGCATCTGAGGTCTAGCATCTCATTTTCCAACAGCTATGTCGACGAGGTCCAAGACAATCTGCTGATAGACACTCTTCGTTCGTGCTTGTCGTTTCTCTGCGACGACTCATGTCCAAACCCATCACATTTATTTTCTTCAGTACTGAGGTCCCTGGTCAGGAACCCTGATGGGCTATTTTGGGCCGGCGACACTGCTCAAACCATATCAGTTGGCAGTTCTTTCAGGTTTGACGACTTGAAGGCCTTCTTGTTCCGTTTAGAGGTTCGATCCTGTTATGCGCCATTTTTGTGCGATACTAAGTCCATTTGCAGCGGCGTAGAGAGAACTCACTTACAGACTTACCTCAAGCGCCTGTCCACGATCCGCCTCGCACTTTCCAACTGACCGTGAATTATCGTTCTCACGGCGGAATTGTGCAGTGTGCACACTCTGTGATCGAGCTTATAACTGAATTCTGGCCATATGCCATTGACATCCTGTCTAGAGAAAAAGGTGTCGTTGACGGATCAAAGCCCGTTTTCTTCAGTGGGTGGGATAGTGACACAGTCAGATATGTGAGTCATTGGCTTGATCTGTTTCTGTTTTATATTTATAGACTTGGAACAGGAACAATTTCTCTTTGGAGAGTCGTCAGTATAAATTACAAAATTTCCGAGTACAGTATTGATCACTACTGCAACAGAGGAAGTCCGATTGAATTTGGGGCTCAGCAATGTTAGTCCGCCTTGGTAATTATCGGCATCGTATACTCATCTCTCCGCAGGCATCTTAGTCCGTGACGAAGCCTCTCGAGAAGATCTTCGTAGGCAAGTCGGAGATATCGGGTTGATCATGTAGGCACTACCCAATGCACTTCTTCTTCTAAGTGCTGACATTCTCTAGGACCCTCTACGAGAGTAAAGGCCTGGAATTTGATGACGTATGACTTTTCTTTTTAATACATTTCTTCATTGCTTACCAGACTCAATTGGAAGGTTTTACTCTATAAGTTCTTTGAAGATTCAACGGTCGAACTTTCGCAGTGGCGTGTTGTCTTGAACTTATTGAAGGATGATGCAGTTAGCGGCCCAGCAGCTCCTCAATTCGATGAAAATCGACATGCTGGGCTGTGCAGCGAGGTACGGTGTTCACCTGTCCGATTCACTTGCTTGTTATCTGACACCTTGCAGCTCAAATTCCTGTACGTGGCGATAACTAGGGCAAGGAAAAACCTCTGGATCGTAGACTGCTCGGAAAAGAGTGAACCGATGCGGGTATGATTTACGGTGTGACCTGATGCGCTTCTTCTGACGCCAGATTTGCAGACATTTTGGACGTCCAGAAACGAAGTCCAGAACTGCACCCCTGGCACGGACGTGCCGCGTCTTGCTGTGTCTTCGTCTCCCCAAGAGTGGGAAAAGTCAGGAAGGACACTCTTCCAAAACAAACGTTATCTTCAAGCGATGCATTGTTTCGAACGTGCAGGGCTGGACCGTGAAGTCGAAGTCGCTCGCACATATTATCTCCGAGAACAAGCGAGATCAATGCCAGTCAACGGTTCGAAGCAAGCCGTATCAGCCCGCCGAGCCGCCTTTGCTACCGCTGCAGAAGCCTTTCTTGGTTGTTCTGTCGCAGCCCGGAATTCGAAGGAGAGAAAAGCATACCTTCGGAACGCTGGGGACTGCTTTGAGCGTGCAGAGGAGGATCAGAAGGCTGCTGATGCATACCATCAAGCTGAGGAGTATAACACAGCTGTCAAACTGTATCGCAAGTGTGCCAGATTCGATGAAGCCGTTGCAATAGTAACCCGAAAAAGGCAAGACATCGAAACGGACGTGGCAGAAAACATCATAGACGTTGCTCGCCTGTTTTACTTTAAAGGCGGCGAACTCGAGTACGTCTGCATTATTCATGTTGAATTCACGATGGCTGATCTCTTGACCTCTCGATAGGAAGGCAAGCCAGCTTTTCACTTCGGTCGAAGAGCAGCTAGAATACCTCGAAGATTTCGATCTGGATATCTCTAGGGCAGCTCTGCTGGAAAGTCTGGGCCGCTTCCGCGAGGCGGCAGAAATACACTTGACAGAAGGACGAACTTTAGAGGCAATACGCTTATTTCTCAACGATCAAAGTAATGTCGATTCTGTCCGCCGTGCCAATGATTGCATCTTGCAAGGCCTTTGGGAAAAGGTCTCCTTCGGTGTCAGAGATCTCGACCGCATCGATGCTGTGCCCGAATTATTGGAGCTCGCCCGCAAGGTCAAGCAATCAGATGTGTTAGATCCACATGTGTCCGACGAAGTAAGTGAATTGATGACGCGCCTCTCCCCCTTTCCTCATCCGTCCCTTACAGTTGTCTATGTTCCACCTCATCAATATCAAAGAGTGGCAAAGTCTTCGCACCCTTGGAAGGAAGTTTGCTGCAGACAATCATCTAACTTCAGCTCTCCTTTGTTACGACCATTTCTTCCACACCTGGCCGAAGATGCGCAATCTGACTTCCGCCGACATTTCCGGACTCCTGGATGATTTTCTTCAATATTGCGGCATACTACACCAACTTGTCAGCTCGCCAGACCCGAGCAATAACCCTCGCCTTCAACGGTTGTTCGGCATCATGCCTTCCTCGGATAGAATGTTTTTTCTCCGCTGCGGAACATTCTTGCATGACATGATCGTCGACTCCAGGGCCATTCTAGCCGCTTCGAATGACCAGGGTGTTTATATATCAGAGTGGGAGCTGTCGCGCAGGTTCAGAGAGATTCTACTGAACCGACTGAATATTCGAATTGTATCAGAGGCGAATGCCTGTGCTAAAGACGCACCTGCCTTTTATCCTTGCCCGGTATATATCCTGACTTCCAACTGCTTCAGACGTGAATGTCCGCGCGAGCATCTTCCGAACGCAGCGTTAACTCGCGATTGGTACGCTTTGCAAGTCAAAATTCATTTGCAACAGGTGCTGGTCATACAGGCCTTGGCGTGTCCGCCATTGCGTAAGGGTGAAAAGCTAAAAAATATCAGGTAAATCTTACGCGTCTACATCTTTGCAATTAGTAATTACAGCCATTGCGTTAGGTTTTGGCTCAGCCGTCTCTACGAGACTTTGTATCCCATTTCTTTCGTCCTGGGAGGCATTACCAACTTCGATGTCGCTCGTACTCCAGAAGCTCGACGGTCCTTTGCGGCTCTGAGACAATGGTGTCTGGACATCTTGAACCATCGAGGCTACAGTCAATTCGACTCAGGCCTTCTTACGACACTCTATCAAGTCGTCAAAATTTTGCATCAAGTCGACAGGACAAATGCTACGCGCTTCATAATGGGATCGCAGCTCTTGACCCAGGATATTTCCACGGACCGAAAATATCATCGCAAAGTTGGTGATACAGACGTATACGTGATTCCTGAACTAGTGTTCGCCTTGTCCGCTGTCAGCTACGATTCCATCTGCCATGGTGTCTTCTTTCTCAAGTACGTTCAACACACTTGCCCCTGGGAACTGAAACCTGACCTAAGTTCTAGACACCTGGTGGATGCTATGCTCCCATTGGATGCCGTTGCTCTTTGTGAAATGATAGAGTATCTTTGTGGATCAATCGTACTGGTCCGAAATAAGCTGGCTTTTCACAACGTCACTTTACCGCTGAGCTGGTTAAAAGTCCTAATTCCTCGGCTCGTGTTCGACGTCAAGGCAAAACAGGGAGACTTAAACCCCACCTTTGACGTCTTGGTAACCACAATGCAACAGATAATCAAGTCGCTCTATGCAGGAAACGGTGACATCAGTGAGCGAAGCATGTAGCAGATCTCAGAAGTTTTGTTGAACTGCCACCAGGTCACTTATTGGTTCTAGCAGAGAACACAAATCTTCATGGTCTGAATTCGTATCGCAACATATATATTGCACGCCTGTGAGTCCCATCCATTGTCCAGGACACTGAATTCAGCTAAGGGGTACCCCAGATGTCGAACACTCTGCATTCGTATGTCCCTTGCTCATTAATCTCATTGCTGATCTTATGCCAAAACGCATTTGTTTTCTAGTTGGCTACAATGTTAACAACAGAGATCTTCGTGACCAAATAATGCAAACCATGAGGGCGTTGAAATCCAAACCGCACAACTTATTCAGAGAGTAAGCTCGGAGATTTTCACCATGTGGCAATGAAGTTTAAACCAAATTCTAGTTTTGCCTATGCGCGTGACTGGCGAAACCTGGCTCGTCTCGTGGAAAACTCCTCAGGGGGATCATCTTTCGATAACATGATTCAACTTTATCACAACAGCGAAGTGCGCTCATCTAAACCTCCCCCACGCGGCGTGCGGAGGCTGGTCTTCAAGACGATGGCAGAAATTCCTCGGCTTCTTGAGGGTGCACGACCCCAAGTCGTTTCAGACCTCCGGGCTGACGCCCCCGAATTCGTTCCAAAACCTCGTCAACCAGACGCCCCTGCGGACGACGCCGAAGCCGAACAGGATATTGAAGAGCCCGAAGAGGATAATACGCAAATCATAAACACAGCCCATTCTGCTGAGGCCATTGCCGTGGCTGCCCTTCCCGAGGAAGAAAGCAAGCCTTCTGAAGAACAGATACAAGCTGCGTTGAAGATACAGGCCATCTATCGCAAAGTACTGAAGAGAAGACGTGTAGCTCCCAAGACAGCGGTAGAAGCCTCCAGAAAGAGTTGCTTCGAAGCCTGTCTGGAAGAGTCCTTCAAAATCAACTGGCCTCAGACCAGCTTCTATCGCAAGCTGTTCCTTGGTCCTCTACCTCATGTATTAGTGTGCTTGAGTGCTGCAAGGACCTGGGCACTCGAAACGAAGGCTCGCAACAAGAAGCGTTTTAAATCTGCCACTCACAGAGATCTGGAAGATGTCAACAGACGGTTGACGGAGCAAAAGTAAGTCCATGGCTGAATTCAACACAAACCTACTCTAACGTATATTCTTTTTCTTCCAGGAAACTTATCCACGGGATACAGAAGCTGCAGAAGATTCTTAGTCCGGCTTCCGAACTACACCGTAAGAGAGACGTCGAGGAGCTCAAGAAACGGGTCATAGAAGTCGACACTTTCCTCAAAGAGAAGGTGCCCATCGTCGCTCGAGACGTAGAAGAAGATATCGCAATTGGCATCAAGGGCATTGTCACACCCAAGCCGTTGCCCAAACCAAAGCCGAAGCCCCGTCTGAGAATTGACGACGACGACATGGGACAAGATGAGTATGAGGTCGATGGTGACTTCTATGTCCCGAATGACGAAGAGGTCGTTGAGACGGTCGCCGATGTGCCCGAAGAGGGACGGCCTGTTCAATTAGATTCTGCGGGAGGCGAAAAGGAATTTGCTCAATCATCAACCGTCATGCAGTCGCTGTCGTGGGCTCCCATCGCGCCAGATAATTCATTCAAGGACGGCTCGAATGGTCTGACTCCCGCTGCGGGAGATGCCTCTCAGGGTAAGACCTACAAACCTGCACAAGTCGTACAATCTCTTTCTTGGATTCCGATATAATCTTTCGTAATAATTCCTTAATCGTGTCAATATCTGTATATCAGTCTCGTTTGATTGTATTGTAACATCGTCTTGCTTGTAAATGAAATGCCGTGTAATGCCAACGCTATTCAGATTTCTGAGTAACACTTGGCTCCGACGTCCTGAGGGAATCAAGGTGCAATTGCATCGCGCAAGGGCTCCACAACCTTTGACGAACCTTGCAAGACGTCTTCAGCTTTTGGCTATACTTGATGTCGGACTGAAAGGACATTCCTAGCTTGAAAGGACGCGCCTGAATGGAACAGGAAAAGCCCACACACTGGTAGGGCTGCAGATGCGTGAGTGTTATCCGGGTGCTATTCGTTTACTTTGTACAATTGTCATGATAATCTCCGTGGTCTACGTGGTCTACGTGGTCTACTCGAACGTCGAAGGTGCAGGGGTATAAGAAAGATAGCAAAAGAGAGAGAAAAAAACAGAAGCCAGACGAAGAAGCATGTAAGTAGTATTCAATTCCTTCCTCCTTGCTCTCTGTAGATCATCAAGAAATTATGTGGTATCATAAGAAAGCTCGTGCCTGCAAGTTCCATATCCGAGCGTATTCGCCATCCTTGCGGATGAGCTGGTCGTGAGTGCCTTCTTCTAGGATTTTGGAGTCATTCATGTAACTGTAAGACAGGCAAAAGGACTAAGAAGCATTCAGAGTGAGGAGATAGCTTGAACGCACAGGATAAGGTCAGCGTGTCTAGTGAGGTTACCGAATCGATGCGATGAGAATATCATCGTTTTGTTGCCGCGCAGCTCGCGAAGGCGTTCGAACAGGTCTGAACGACGTCAGAAAGTGTCGGAGGCGAGGAAGATAGCAGAGGTACTCACCATGCTCTGCTGTTGGGTCCAGACTGGCTGATGGTTCGTCAAACAGTAGGAGACCGACGCTTTCGTCTGATACGACTGAGCGCATGAACGTTCTTGATCTACGTTAGGGAGAGTTAGTATTGAACCAGAACACACCACTTCACCAACTTACAGCGCAATCCTCTGCATCTGCCCCCCACTCAACCCTCTATTCCCCACCCCTCCACCCCCATCAACACTCTTGATCCCCGCCGCCTCCCTAATCTGCGTAAAATCCACAGTCTTTCCATTCACCTTCCCCGTGCCTTCCAGGTCGCTGGAGCAGAAGTCCAGCACGGGCCGATCGAGGTAGGTGTCGTACTGGTGCGGGAGCTTTTCGATGAAGGCGTCTGCGCCGCCGAGGTGTGCGGCGCGTTGGATTTTGGAGGCGTCTTCGAAGTGCGGGGGGTCGCCGAGGCCGATGTTTTCGCCGACCTGTTTGGAGGGGGGGTTAGCTGGGG
>NHYE01005623.1:0-69264 GCA_002938385.1 Gymnopilus dilepis
AAGCCCAGCCCAACCAAGCCACTCACACCCATCAGCAAGACCACCGCACAAAACATGCTCCCCACAAACCTCCATCGCGCCCTTCGATCCGCGGCACCCGGCGCACCAATATACGCGTGCGGTACCGCCAGCAGAGGGTGCCCAGACGTCAGCGGTGTGGGTCCAAACTCTGGGTGCGTATGCGATTGTGAAGTTGATGAGGGAAAATAAGGGGTATCAGAGTACGCGTAAGGGTATCCATTCGGCCATGTCTGCTGCGACGAAGACGAGGACGCGCTTGACTGTCGATGCGAGGGCGTCGGCGACGTCGAACCAGACCCAGAAGCTACAAGCGGAGGAGGAGGGGTATACGGGACCTCAGCGGGCTCCAAATCCAGAGACCCAGGCCGGGGGCTGAGAGATGCATACGCAGGCGGGGGTGTGCGAGCTTTTATACGCTGCTCAGGAGGAGCAAGCAGCGTATTATTATCATTATCATTCTCGGTATCATCATACCCCCCATCATTGGCACCTGCTTCCCTTTCAAATTCACCCGGCCGTGGCAGACTCGGGTTCGGTTGGTGTGGGTGTGGGTGCTGCCTCGGCGTGGGTAGGACGTCGAGCGTTGCCATCTGGGTTTCTTGGATTTGTATTTTTTCTGGAAGATGGAGTGAGGCGAGATTCGAGATGTGGTGGATTGGGTGTATGTAATGTATGTAATTTAGATTGTCGGATGGATCCAGTGCGCGTTTACCTCAATTTGTGACTTGTTGGCAGGTAAACGAAGGTTGGAATCTTGCTGTCCACCAGGTTGGGTATGAAGAGATTCGTTTTGGAAGACTAAGACAGGACCCGAGAATAGGCTGCACAAGGAAATGGAAATGGAAATAGAATAGAATCCGGCCGAGGAAATTGAGGTCGGCTAGTCAACTTCTGTGCTTATGATTAGAGTAAGCAGCACTGCGTGTCCTTTACGTGCTTGTCAAGTCCGACCTGGGCTTGCTTTCCGGTCAAAGTTGGGTAGAGCCGATAGGGAAGCCAATAACCTGAGTGTAGGAATAAGCTACACTCAGGAAAGAGTAGTCGCCTTCTGTTCTGTGATCAGATTAAGTTCAACAGCAGCACTATGCACGCTGCGTGTCCGGTGTCGCCTGTCCCGCTCAACGTCCTTGCCTTGTCAAAACCCAATCTTGTTCTTTCTGATGTGATGTATGCCGAGATTGAATTGAAAGAACCTGTTGTGTTGTAACGTAGTCCCAGCGCAAGCAGGTGTCAAGAGATCAATTCTATGACGTCAATGGTTCGTCGAGGTTGAAGGGAAAAAAGACGGAACTGACAGTACCGGAGGGTATTTGGGTGCCAGCAGTCGGGACTTGTAGTCAAATAGGTGCTATGGAACCTGTCGAGGATCGAGGAAGGCCTCAATATAGAACGGAGTGTTTTGGAAGGGAACGAGAATTGCGGCGGAGTACCCGTACTGAGAATAGCTGTACTCTGACAGAGGGAAAACGAGTCGAAATCGGGTCGGGACAGGTGGAACTCGAGATAGATGGATGAAATTGTCTCGTCTCCAGAACTCCGGGTCAAATTCAAGAAAGCGGAGTGTGAGTGGAATATCAATATCTTCGACCTGAGCTAATCTCTTGAATCTGGCTTTGCTAAACGAGGAGCTAGGCAAGCGCTGAGAAAGAAAGCAAGAGTCCAGTCTGCGACTTGGACTGCTTGCACGGCAATAAGTACGCCAGTCGCCACTGCAGCCTGTAAGCAGCACAAGTAAACCTCGCGGCTGCCGTCCGGATCAGCAGAGGGGTGAACGTCAATGAACGTGAATGTGAACGCAAGTTGGGTGGCTGACAGCGAGTGAGACCAAGATGATATGAAAGGATGCTGCTAGCGTGAGCCGAACTATCCAATTCCTCGCCAATGGGCTGTCGAGCTATGTCGAGTATCCAGGACCGCAGGGGAAAGGCGTGTACTAAAGGCACACCTGGGCCGACAACACGCGTCTCAGCGGCGTCCTGTGAAGGTACAGAACCAAGGCGATAACGAGGAGGTGTAGATAGAACCCCCCTCGAGTGGACAGGCGGTATGATCCCGGCCCTATCAGTTGAATATCATCGCGGAGTCGACCGAAGGCCCGACTTCAAGTTCAACCCTTCGTAAGGTTGTGGACGAACGGCAAGGCCGTCCCGGCATCCGATAGCGATTTTTACTCAAAGTTCGCCAAGCGCAACCTTGACCTCAACAACTCAAGCTCAAGCTTGTTATTTCACACCTCGACGAGGAAACACGGGCTACAATTCAAGAATCAAGCTTGACTTCGTTCCAACAATACAAATTGATCATTCAGAAGCTACTTCGACGGACAAGTGGATATTTTTACGGCACGACAGTTACTCTTCGGTGTCCGTCTATTTTCGACAGAGTCAAAGGGAGAGTCTAGACGAGTATAACGTATACCTACGCGTTCTGCAGTACCTGGAAATTTTTTCAGGAGGGGGCTTCTTATCGTCCCGCATGACACCCAACTAGAGTGCTTCGGGGAAGCCAGTTCCTCCTTCGAAATTCCTCGTCCTAACACATCAAAGGATATCAAGGGACATCTTGATCGTACAACACTCTAGAATGACTCGAAAACCAAATACACAGAGCAAGAAATAGCAATAGATGAAAATCCAGATGAAGAAATATGTGTGAATTAAATGTGACTGTCCATTGCAGAACCTTGCCTCTGAGACCAAGACTGAAAAGAAAGGAAAACGTGATATCAAGATGTTACCAGGGAGATGGACAGCGGGACAAGAGAAAGACCAAGAAAGAGAATACAAATGAAGAGAAAATGTTTCCCAATATGCTGTGTCGCAGATCGATGTCAATCCTGTCCGTCTACGACTTTGGAATAGCTCTCTTGATGAACGATTTCAGGTCGTCTAACTCGCTCGGCGTGGTCTCATGACCTAAGCCATCATAAACGTTGTAGGAGAGGCCTTTAATCTCTCCCGAGTCTGGCGTCAAGGTAGGGAAGCCAAGTTCCGTGTTAAGAAACTCGGCACATTCTTTGGAATACTGCAGCTTGACAAGTTGGTCAGCACTGCCCGTTCCCCAGAATATAGGTATAGAAGCGGCGATTGGAGAAGCCAGCTAGCGGCAAAACCTTTTAGATATAGTTAGAAAGAAGACGAGAATTGAAAGACCGACTTCTTTGAACTTGTGTTTGAGAGGAATCCAGCCGCTGAGCACTGCTATGCCGGCGAGCTTGCGGCTGCCTGTAAGTGCTGAAAGCAGCGACATGGTCGCTCCTTGGCTGAACCCACCAATAACGATGCGGCTGGGATCAGTGCCGCTTCTGATTTCACTTTCAATCAACTCCTGGATCAGCCTGGCGGATTTTCGCATGCCGTCCTCGTCTTCGGTTGAGTTCAACCCGAAGGACAGTATGTCAAACCTGCCTCCACATGATCCCATATGTAAGCAGAGACTAAAGGCACGCGTTGGGTATAAGCATACCAAGATGGCATTACGATACCCATGTTAGCAGTCAGGGCACGGACTGGGCTGAGTAGTCAGAGCGTACAGGTGCAGAGAAATGCGCATTGGAAATTGGAGACAGCGAAAAAGCGACAGAAGCCCGTCAGCACATGTTCCCCGTGTTTCAGCAAAGCTGGACTTACGAGTAAGGCAAGACCCATTTTACATGGGAGAGATCTTCGTCCTTCTTGCACCTATCAATAATCGGCTTCATCCCCTCTGCTCTGTCGCCTAGACCCTGCAGAAATACAGAGCGTTTATAAAAGCGACACGCATCGAGTATGTTCGACGATCATGCCCACATGAATGAAGATAACAGTCGCGGTATGTCTGGAAACTGCAGGGACAACCAAAGTCTCGAGAGGCGCGGCGGCCATCGTAGGCGCTTGCAAGTCTGATTGATCCACTTTAAATGGGTATTGAGGACCAGATGGAGGAGGGGAATGAAGATGCGTCCAGTATTAGTAGTAGAGCAGAGCAGCTGAGAGAACGATAGTGATGCTGTCCAAGAACATTTAGAATGCAGGACGGGGACCTGATATAATCGATCTCAGGCGGATCGGCATCTACCGGCACGCCCGATCGAAAGTCCTCTTGTCCTCCGACCCCTGCAAGTTTCTTCGCCTCGAAAAGCTGAGCTGCCTGTCTTAAGGCATACAGGGACGCTCCTCAGGAGTATTTATACGCGCTGATAACGTCAAATATTACGCGCCAGCTTTACCAAAGGGTAGTTCACACAGTCCAGGGCCATGGCAGAACCTTCCGTTCAAGTTATCGCTGAACCTGAGCCTCTCCCACCCCCAGCCGGTCCTGGAGAAGATGCTCCAAAGGCGGAACAGCAACCCATGTCCAAAAATGCCCTGAAAAAGGCTGCGAAGGCCGAACGATTAGCAGCCGTGAAGCAGGAACGACGCGCTCGAGAGAAGCAGGCCAAGAAGGAGAAGAAGCGTCAAAGAGCCGAGAAACGAGCTGCCGGAGAGCTTGAGGACGAAGAAGAGGAGAGGAGAAAACGCGCAAAGCGACCAAGGCTTGAGTTCGGTGGCACTGTCCTTGTTGACCTCGGTTTCGACGACATGATGAGTGAGAAGGTGAGCAGCATCATGTACGATCATTTCTTTGCTCCTTGTGCTGCATCATCCGTTAATCATTCACCAATTTTGTACAGGAAGTCAAGTCTTTGTGCTCACAGCTGGCTTATACGCACAGCGTGAACCGGAACGCGTCGTTCCCGTTTACGTTAATATTCTCTTCTGTCAATGGCCGGACGTACCAACGCCTCGAAAGTCTGAGTGACGCCAGCTATAAAAGGTGGGCCAACACTCACTGGTGGTCTGAAGGCTACGATCGACTCTGGAAAGGTCCGACCACTTCGTCTACCGGCGGATCGAAGTCGACGGGGGCAGATGCAGCCCTGCCAGACAATGCACAGGCTGCTGAGAGCTCTCCAGAAGATCAGGAAGAAGGTGTTGATCCGCACCGACCTAGCGTGGACTCGACCGCTGATAATCCTGTGGGAGAGGCTCTCAAAATCCCGCAGGATAAAGTCGTATATCTGACAGCCGACACAGAAGAGGAGTTGTCCGAGCTCAAACCAGACGAGGTGTATATCATCGGTGGGATATGCGACCACAATCGATATAAGGTAGGGAAGATTCACGTTCTATGAAAATGCCGACATCGCATCTTATCAAAACGACTCATCGGTCATAGAACCTCTGCCTCAACAAGGCAAAAGAATCAGGTGTACGAACCGCTCGCCTTCCCATTGGACGTTACCTTGCTTCTCTGCCAACCCGCAAGGTTCTAACCGTCAACCAGGTCTTCGAGATCCTCGTCAAATGGGTTGAGACCAAGGACTGGGAGGAATCCTTGTATGCTGTTATCCCTAAACGGAAATTTCAACAAGGGAAGAAAGGCAATCATGACGCAAATATAGATGCAGCAGCGGTTGAAGATGATGCCGATGCTGATGAGACAGGTCAACAAGGCGGAGAAGACGAGACTTTATAGTCCTGGGGGACCTGCACGCTTTGCGCAATGTGGACAAGGGTGGCTTGGATCAGTCCAGGTCTTTATCACATACCTTCTGATCATGCGATATCTCTCATTACTTCAGTGACGAGCTTTCTCATGTTAGCAGCGAGTGACTAACCCCCAAATTGCCATTTTTTGACATGACATATTCCCTTAGGGTGCACCCTGCAGCAATAGATCCGATCTATTTGCCATTGACCCCGCTACGAGATTGCCAATTGCCGTGCAGTTCCTGCTGTGCTTGGTGCCTTGATTAATTGGAGAGCGTTTTTGGAAGTTGATGAACCATATATGGAGCGTTCGTAGCCTAACAATTCCGTTCCTCGCAGGATAAGAAACAACAACAAAATCATTACGAGTTGACAATTCTGCTCCATTATCTCAGGGGTACGAGAATGCATTCTCAAGAACTCGTCATCCTTCGGGACTTTTGCAAACACAAAAAGGTTAAGTTTGCACATCTATATAGTCGGTACGTTTATGCCAGCCACCGCCGCCGGCATGTCCGTTCCAATTGGAAATTGAACTACCTTGAGGCTTGAAGTCAACAGGGCCGTGGTAGAAAAACGAGTTTCCTGAGAGTTGCGAAGGCCGCACTCGGAGTTACTGGACATATTGAACCCTGAGCCGACGATAGAACTTGTGATCAGATTCGCCGAAAGAGCAAATGGTGCGGAATGCGAAGCCGCCCCCTTCTGTCATTTGAGCAGATAACAGTAGGCAGGGAACACTGTCAGAAAGTGTCCAACAAAATTAGCTTATTAGATGGAACGATGACATACAACCTTAAAGGGGTTGCAGTTATCATAAGACGTCCTTCAAGTTCACCTGGCCGCTTCCTCTTTCAAGCGGCTTTCGTTGGCTAGGATCGGGCTTCCAACCAATCTTTGCAAGAAATGTGAGTGAGAAAAATTTGAGTAAAAATCGCCCAAATGACACACCATGTATATTATCTGGAAGGTAGCTGGAACGGAATCAGAGGAACCGTGCAATTCTGCTTCGACTTATCAGAGACAAGTCCGAGCATGAGTTACTAGAAGGGACCTTTGTAGATGGCTGACGCCGCAGCCAATGTATCCCTGTGAAGGTAGTTGCGCCTGACGGAAGTCTGATAAGCTATGCTGTGTAGCTCAAGCCTGAGTAACTAAATTACCTTCCAATCACAGCGTTATTCTCGCCCATGTCCTGTAAATCTTCCATGAGCTCCCACATGCTGGGGTACGCCACCTTCACTTCATCAATATCCACTGTAAGCATGTTGAATCCAGCGCGACCAAGAAGGTTCGATATGTCACGCGTGTCTGGGCAGATTTAAGCATCAGTCTTCATAGCACAAGGAGCACGATGATATACAGACCTGTCATAGGGGAAACATGAGGCGATATTCCACCCTCGCGCTCAACCTCGGCGAGCTGTAGAGAAGTCCTGAGGATATTGATGAGCGTGGTGCTCGTGGAAGGTTTATAAATTTACCTCAATTCGAACAATGTATCTCCACCAAACATGGCTCCAAGAAAAAGTCCATCAGGCTTTAAAGCCTTTTGGATTTGAACGAGGGCGCCTAGAAAAGAGTTCAGATGAGAAAACAGACACAGGTCGATCACCTGCCTGGCAAGTCGTTAACCCAGTGAAGGCTCAGACAAGACAGAATAGCCTCTTGGGAATTAGGCTCTACATAGGCAAGAGAATTCTCTTCGTCTCCATGTATGCGTTCGACCTCGACTAGTCCCGTTTGTCAGGCCAGCTGCCAGAAGGGTACTCAATTAACCTACCCTCGAAATCGGAGTCAGGGTCTCGATAGAGAGTAGCCACTGAATTCATGCTTAGATAAAGGTAGCACCAACTATCGTCGACATTACCGCTGGAGTCAAACATTATAGACTTCTGAACCTTGTCCTTCTCTAGAAGTTTTGAGAGGTGGCCTGGACCTGAACCTAAGTCGAGGATAGCATTGAAATCCCTTTTGATATCCTTTACGACAGGCCGTAAGCTAAAGCAATCGCACGAGAACATCATCGTACTAGGAATCTTTCCATCATCCTATTTGCAACTTCCTCACGCACATAATCGACAGTCCGGCTTCTTGCACCTCCTTCGCGAAGAGCGGCTCTTTCCCTTTGCATTCGTTTGACCTTTCGGTCAAAAACCTCGTAAGGACCAACAGTGTTCATGCTCGGAGGTGGCGAGTTGGATGAAACAGCTGCAAAAGCGCGCACATGTCTTGTTCGACAGAGTACATTCGAGAGTGTCCGTATTTGAGTGCGCATGGTCCTGAAGCAAGTCACGGTTGACCTGACGCGTCAATAAACAAGATCACGTTCCGTCACAAGGGTGACGGAAAACAACGCCGCGATGGGTGTTTGTAGCTTGCCTTTACCCATGTCGGTGGGACGTTACGACCCCAGTGGTACTCCAATTATCCCTCCAACTGAATATCAAAGGAACGCGGATGAAATCAATCGGGCACGCCAGCTCATCGCTGAGGCCGAGCAACGGAATGAGACCGGAAGGGCAAATTTCGAGCAGCTTGAGGCGCAGGAGCGAGAATTGAAAAGACTGGCAGAAGTTGGTCAGCGTGCCGCGTAAGTTCTATTCTATGTAGTCGCGCCGCTCCTTTGACACCTTCTAGTCAGCGCCTGCAGGAGATCGAGAGGTTGAAGGCTGAAGCACAGTATGCATCTTTCCTCTGTCCCATTCTCTTTGCATTGAAGAGCGTATAGAAGGTCTAGCACTCGCCTTATTCCAAACCAGTCTTCGAACACGTCAAGAATTGAAGGACTGGGTCAAAGCAATCAGACTGTATGTTGGATTTACACATCCAAAGTCGCCATATCAAATGATCTCTATTCAGGCACCTAAGGCAGCGTCACTCGACGAGCCGACGCCTACCGCGTCCTTAAATTCTCAACAAGGTTCCTCTCATCAAACCGCATACGCACAACAGTATGGGGCCAATGTACATGCGTATCTCCCATCAACATATACTGGATACTACCCAGCCGCACAGTTTGATAATTACCCCTACGGAGCCTCATGGGCTGTACCACAATATTCTGCCTCTTCATCAGCTGGTGCAAACTACAATCAGAGCCAAGCATCGTCTTACTCGACTTCAACCTCCAGTCCTGTACAATCCAACGTGCCCCAAGCCGATTCGAGCAGATACTACCGGCCTTCAGCTTTCCAATCCACAGGTTCCTCTGCTACTTCAAGTCAGTCAGCTCATCAGTATCATGCAGGCGCCACATCCAGTACCGCGGCAGCCTCAGTGCCTATACCAGCTACGACAAGTAGATCACAAAATCCCTCGAATGCCCAATATTCTCAACAGTCCGTTTACAATCCATATCAAGGCTGTAAGTATACCTTTGTCCACCCTATTGATGATACTCAAATGATGGCCACAGTAGGGGGGAGTACGAACAGTTTAAATTCGTTTGGCAACCACTCTGCAAATGGATTACACAGCAATCCTCCAAATTCATCGAATGGTGTTCAGAATGTTCACGTGAGCGCACATCCCTCTGGTGTGCAACTGCCTACCGTGCAGTCGTCAACATCGTCTTCAAGTGCTGCTACTCCGCATGTTCCTCAACTCGTCCTTCGAAGAGCCAATCAAGAACCCATCCCCGTGATACCGGACCCCAACCCAGCGGATACTTTGAAGCTTTGGAAAAACCTCGAAATGTGGGCGAAAGCGTCTGCAGATGACCTTCAAGCCACCGACAAATTCTTTTACTTGCGTGATTGGAAAGTGTTTGGCACTAGAGAAAAGGACCGGTCTCTAAGCATTGCGATGACCCAGAATTTAAGAGACGTCAGAAAGTATAGTCTCAAGGATTTTTTCAACATATTCTTCCGGTCAATCTATCTGCGTGCACCTGTAGATGGCCCATCCTTTCCATGGAGCCAGTCGGTGACAGAAGGAGCGCAGAAGATACCTCCGGCGTCCTCCTCTTCGCCTCTCAACTCCAGTCACTACACTTCCAAGACGCCATCTATGGCGCCCTCGGCACCCTCAGGGGCACCGCAGAACCAATACATGCGACCACCCTCTAATACAGTCCTGACACCGTCTTCAGCTCCGAACAAATCACCGGTGGCGACTTCGAGATCACCCGGACAGGCTAACAAGAAGACAATCGCCAGAGATCTCTTGTTCAATCTTGGAAAGAAGAGGCCCAGGACTCTCTCAGGCGAAGGCACAGGCCAGCCAGCGAAGAGGCAAGCTTCTGAAGGGGTTGTACAATGTTGGTCCTTTCACTATTCATTCACTTTAGTGATGAGTCGCTTAAGTATATTGTACAGCACCTCAAACATCGGTCCCTCCAGGGCCAAGTTCGCAAGTTCCTAATTCTGCCATGGCGAAGGCGCCTGTTCCGCTTCCTCAAGCACCACTGCCGGAAGTATCAAAACAATCTGCTCATCCAGTTCCGAATGTCGCGATGACAGGAGCTGCAACGGCTGGTATAAACGCGTCAGATGTAGTCGCCCCATTAGCTGCAACCCAGAAGTCTGCTCCTGCTCCCGCTCAAGTGGCAGGTTCAAGTAAACTCTCAAACCCTCAGCCTGCCGGAACCCTCAGAATGATACCATACATTCCGCAGATTGCGGGGAGCTCCACTACACCTGCGTTGAAACCGACGATACAAACTGTTGATCCTTCTATAGCTACTGCTTCGAGACCAGCACCTGAACTTCCTTTCCTGTCTGGCCCTAGCACCTCTTCAAACGCTCGACCTGTAGGTATCTCCAGAGTGGTAGAAGATGTGTCGAAGAGTGCGGGATCTGTCAATATACTCCAGCCAAAGCCAGTGCCCGCAGCCGCCCTCAGTGCGTCTTCATCCTCGCCGAAGAAGAGCAGGCCGGTCGTTGAACTACCTCCCATTACGACCATCTCAAGTTCGAGCTCATCATCCACTCAAAATGTGACTCGGCCTGTGGCCAACATCAAGTCGATGACAACAGCCCCGGCTCCTGGCCCTGTGGCCTCCACTTCAAAACTTCCGACACGACAATCCCCTGAGCCCCTCTTCCTACCGTCATCTTCTCCTGAGCTTGGATCGCCTCCGACAAGATACCTCGACGACACATCTGAATTGCAAAGGGTGATAGGTCCTGATACCGTCGACAAGGGCAAGGGCAAGATGGTCAACAAGGGGAAGAAGACGGCTTCTGTCTATATTTCAGTGCCTCCTGAACCGGAGTATCTAGCTCAATACCGCACACAGATTAGAGAAAGAGTCGCAAGGGGCCAGCCGCTTACTGCGCAGGAGACAATGGTCCTAAGGTTGAAGCGAGACTCGCGGACGGATTCATTATCTACTTCTACATCTAGAGCTGAAGAGGAAGGTGTGTAACAGTAATAGATAGTTGGCTGGCTGGCCATGTTGAATGTCTCCTGCTAATTTATTACATTGTCATTAGACTTCATGTTTGCTCTTGAGGCTCAACATTTGTCCCCGCAAGGTGAGAGTCTCGTTCAGGAGTGTAAATTTCTGTCAAAATATCTCATTGTTAAATTGTGTCTTTAGACAGGGACGAGCATGAAGCTGTACGGTTAGCTTGTAATCGGTTGCAGGAGCTTCCTTGCAGATGGAATGGCTGCGACTGCGTATTGAATTCCGTCCAGTCACTGATTCGGCACCTCAGACAGCATGAACGCAGTCAACCTACTGTAAGCCTTGAACCACATGTACTAGTGTCAAACGCTCACCCGCAATTGTGATGACAGAAATCCTTCATGTGCAAATGGACTCAGTGCGGTCAGCATATTCGCCCAAAGGATGGCCACCTTGAGAGGCATGCATTGCTACCGTTCAGATGTGCATACACCGGTAAGAGGAGACGCCATCATCCGGGGAGTGTTTCCTTGCTAATATTGCCTGAAAGATTGTGATGACTCTTTTCGGTCGGCTGCGCAGCTGCTCAAGCACTTCCGTTCCTGTCATGAAAATGGCACTTTGAAGCCGTCATACAAACCGTCGCCCCCGACCTCATTGCCCCTACGGCTCCTTCCTGTCAAGTTGGTCCCGACCTATTTGCTCATCACGGACCAAGTGAAGGGAGCGGCCATGTCCAGGGAACGGCATGAAGCAATTGGACGCTGGGTAAAGTTTCCAAGCTACTCAGAGTCTCGTAATTATATATTTATGCCCCATCCAGGTTACGCGCAATATCACTACATCAGGAGTGCAAGCTAAATCAAGACCGAGGAAAGTCAAGGGTGCCAGGTCTTCCAATCAGTATGCCAAGGATGAAAGGGACGATTACGAATTTCTGACGACACGGCCCACTCGATATTCGACGTATGTTTCCACCCCGGTTGACTTGGATCTAGCAGATCTAGACTCTGCAGATATTTCGCGAATGATTGACGAAGAAGACTTTACTCTGTGGGGTTCAGAAGGCGGCGATGAGGAGGTCACTGATGGAAATGGCTTGCAGCCACCTGACTCGCCACTGTTTTCTCCACGCGTCTCAAGCGGTCGCATTGAGGAGATCCAAACTGATTCTGAAGATGGTCCAATCATTGACACTTCGAGAAATCCTCGCGACGAGGACGGCAGTGATGATGAAGACGCAGCAGTTGAGATCATGCTTACAGGGATGTCATGGACCTCGTGATACCAAGATCCCGGTTTCCTGCAAAGGGTTCAGAAAACACTATACGTTTGTTTTGTAGATTGCTACCGTTTTTGAGGCTGTCGGCCTATATTCCGGTATATTCCCTCTATCTAGATAATGTAATAGGACGGACCAAGGTACTCCAAGTAGCTATGATGCAACTCGTATTTTCTAGTAGTAGAGTTGGTAGTGTAGGACAGAGATAGAATCTCGTTTCAGGGTAAAGTTATCATTGATGCAAATGTGGGAACTCCGGTTATTTTGGGACCTCTGCAACAGGCCGGAGTCTTTTTGGAAATCGCTTGCGAGCCTCTCTTTCTGCTGGCCCCCGACAATGCCTGGTGTCGTCGCCTCCAACGGTGAGTTCAGCGCGTCCTACGCCGCTGTTTCGTGTTCTCATTTGTTCTCTAGAGCCCTCCTACATCTCGGCGCACTCGGCGGATGTCATCTTGTCAGACATCCGCCCTATAAAGCTCACCGCCAATGCTTTGCGCGCCATCAATGACTTGCTCGACGAATTTCTGTCAAGAATCCTCAGCACCGCCTGCTCTCTCGCCACCGACAAGCTGCGCGCGAGCTTACTGAGTCTGCTTCCCACCAGTCTTGGCAAGGAGGCGTTGCTGGAAGCCGAAGTCGAGCTGAGGGCGTATTGGGAAAGAACGGAGTCCAAAGCATCGTTAGAGGATGACTCTCGAACGTTCAACCTTCAGTGGGCTATCGACGTGCGTTTCGGCTTTTTCTGCGGTTCCCCTGTTTCTGACTACTGTCTGTTAGCTTTTGCGCCTTAAGTGCGAGGCTTATTCCACGCTGAACGAAGAAGACGAGGATCCCGCTTCCGAGGCTCGTATCAATGAAAATTACGGGAAAATGCATCCACAATCACCGAGTCCTGCCCTTCTTGACCCTGCCGCGTTGTATCTGACAGCCATTCTTGAGTAAGTCTGCCTTTTGTGACGCATATAATCCTCCCTTCTGATCATTCATGTCAAGGTCGTTGTGCGAGTGCGTACCTCTGTTTAGTGGATCTCATTCATACCTGACTGACATCTTAATTAATTTCATAGGCATATACTCTCTAATGTTGGCCGCGTTGCCGCTCGTGATAGCAGTCGGACAAGCGCAACTGTCAATGACCTCTACACTGCACTTTGCGAAGATGATTCAATATACGGCCTCTTTAAGACTTTGAAAGGTCGGTTGCTCTGTCAAATCCGGCTTCTCACCAATCTGACTTCCCGTACCACGCCTATAGTGTACGAGCAGATAGAGCAGATGGCAAAAACGCCAGAAACTCGCAGGAGCAAGTCATTCTCACGAAATGACCGCCAATCAACGTCTCGCACATCCTCCCCTCAGAATGATCTTACCCTGGTCAATTCCGCTGGTTCTCGCTCACGACAGTCATCAGAAGGAAACACTGCTAACCCTGCACCTCCGTCAACCGCAGGCTCAAGGACCTCGTTCGAAAAGGCAAGGGCAATAAGAATGTTCTCTAACGGCAGAGGAAGTGAAGGAGACCACCAAAATGGTCACAAGAAGTCTGAATCCATACGGAGCGAAGGGGCGCGGTCCTACCACAATGAAGACGGGTCAATCAGCCCAGTCGAGGTACGTCAATGCCTTGTTCTTTCGTCCCCTTCGAATTAAAATTCGATAAAGGACGCCGAAATGTTGCGAGAATTTGACGATTTAATGCGCTCGGCATCAACGATGAAAGTGTCCCTGACTCCTGACCGTTTGAAAACGATGGAGGTGGGTGTCATTGGTCCCTGCTTAGTCAGCGTCTTCCCTAAACGTTCTTCCTAACTTAGGTGTACAAACAAGAAAAAGATCGAGCCCTTCGGCGTCCGGCCACCCACTTCTCGTCAAATTCTGAACCGGATATCCCTCCTTCTTCTCGCACCAACGCCCAGCGCCCTTCTCTTCGCCACGTCGACTCCATAATTGAGGACGAAGAGGAACATACTTCGCCTCCTAAAGGACGACCTCGCCAGGCGAGCGTTGCGGCCACTTCAGCACCCAGCCTACCAACCGCGCAGACTAGGTCGCGTTCCGTCTCCACTTCGGGTGCTTTACGAAGTCCTACGAGAAAACCAGTCCGTGTTCCATCACCAAAGGTCGCACCATCCTCTTTTACCCCTCCTCCTGTTCCCACAACCAATATGATGCAGCAGCAAAGCCGCCAATTCAAAGACAATGGTGGATTCCCAGCTCGTACGCGGAAGATACAACGCAATAGGGAGTCTTTGGACCTCGACGATGTGATGAACGGTTCAGACGACGAGCACGACGAGAATGTTCCCGCTGTTCCTCCCCAACCTGTTCGCACTCCTTCAACCCCTCGGCGCCAGGGCGCGCCTCCCGTTTCAGCCAAGACGCGTGAATTGATGGACTTTTTGGCGGAAGGGCCACCAGAGCCACCGCTCTCAAAGAGTGGCAGGGACATGGTGAATTTCTTGGCGGAGGGACCTCCGGACTATGCGTCAAGTGCAGTGTCGCTGGATACCTCCAAACCCAAGGGCGCTGGTCGTCTGCAGAGGATGATATCGAAGCTCAATTTAGGAAATGGAGAGAAGACTAAAGGAGGTTCGGATACCCCGAAATCGCCGCAAACCAAACAACCTCCGCCTTCGAATCGTCAAGCAGTGATCAGCCCTAAACCATCCTACGGCACATTATCGTCGCTAGCGAATAGGCCCATTCCTCCTCGTCCGCCTCGTCCACCACGGCCTATCTCACCACCATCATCACCTCACAATTCTTCTGATGAGAACAAGTCTATGACTCCTGCACATAGACCGCATCAAGATGTGAGCTATTCTAGGGAAGGTTCATCAGTCGAAAGGTCTATTTCTGAAAAGCCATCTCCCGTGGTCACTCCAGCCCCTACTCCTCAGACTCCGCCTACGAGGGCGGATGTGAAACCTGTTTCTCCAGCAAGCACTCCTAATCATTCAGTTGGGCATGGAAGTGCTAGGAATGAACATGCTCCTCCAGCAAAGGAAATTCTTACGGAGGCACGTCCTCTGGTTCCCGTGCGGACCACATCTGCCAGCTCGCCTGTTCGTAAGCCTGTCCCTGCCATCGTGCCACCAGTCACACCCTCCATCTCTGAAACTGATGTGCGGGACATGCAACGCCTCTTAACTAGTGCGACTACAGCTGATGAATGTCGTCTCATCGTTGACATGTTCATGGTTCGAAATGGCATTCCGCGAGAGCCCAAAGCACCTGCTGTCCCTTACCCTTCCCCATCTCCTTCTGTTGCCAAACACACGCCGTCTTCGGGAGGGGAACTTACATTGGAAAATTCTCTAGTAGAGTTATTCCTCGGCGGTTCGGCCGCGCCCGAACTCGCGTCCCAACTTCCTTCAGCGCAAGAAGCGCAAGAACCTCGTATTGATGGACTGCCGACGGAAAATGATACCTCTGATATTTCTCGAACAGCAGGAGTTTCTGTCATTCAGCACCGTCAGGTGATACCTCTTCAAGCCTAAACTTTATTCTTTTCTATTCCCCCATACCATATACCACAGTCCTTTTGACTTCTTTATGATTGGATTTATTCACTATTCTATTCTTAGTATGTTGTAGGAAAACCTACCCATTCCTTCGTTTTTAGACCAGAGAAGCCTGCTTATCGTCTTTTCTAATCTTATGTGGAATTAGGCCATGTGGTGGGGTAATTTCGATCACTACAATTGATTGGGATTTGTAGTCTTTTTACTTCTAAGATTAATAACCGTGTAAAACGTTTGCCCAATGTAGAGCTGAACTCTCTTCTCCCTGACCGATGCTTTAATTTGGTCAGCAATGTATCTTTGAATTTGTGAAGGTTCGCTAGAGAACTCTCGCTGGGTCTCAAGCGACAGTGGTATAGAGTTCTACATGCCTTTGACCTTGAATCTTTCTGCCTGAGAATCTGAGGAACCGGCAGTCAAGGCCATTTGTACTCGTCATCGCCAACGATGAAGGTCTTTTTTTGTATGAAAGTGTGAAGACTATCTAATTTCTAAGGATACAGCAATGCCCATCGATGCAAGCTCTGCACAAAGATACCTGAAGACATATGGGATAGCGACGACGTCGAGGTCGCCACCTTTTGAACCGGCTCTGTTGAGCACATTTTGAGACGGGATAGCAACGCGGACATCAGCCTGTGGCTGTTGTACGTCTTGTCCAGTGGCTAGGGCTTGTCTCTCTAGCTCATCCCGCTGTTCTGCCGCGGCTCGACAGACTCGGCAGTATTCTCCACCTGGTCCAGCAGGCTTAAATGACTCCGAGTTGCCAACGACCATTTCTCCAAGGCTGATGTCTTCGTATCCAAGGGATATGAGGCTTCCGCAAGTTCGACATACCCACGCCGTCGAATAATCTGAACAGTTCATCAACCTGTCTTGAAGCAAGAAGGAGGTACCATGCGCAATCAGTGCATCTCTCTCCATCTCACCGAACCGGATACCTCCAGCCCGTTTGCGACCCTAAAGTTGATATCTATGTGAGAACGCCTGCTCGATGATAATCAAAGAATATCAAAAGCTTGCCTTAACAGGTTGACGCGTCACTGGATCGACAGGACCAGTGGTACGGACTTGGAATTTGTCGAGCACCATGTGGCGTAATCGTTGGTAGTACACAACGCCGATATAAATATCCGCTGCGAATTCTTGACCAGTTATTCCCGAATACATGGGCTCGTTTCCATGATAGTTGTATCCAGCGGCTAGAAGTTGTTCGCCGAAATAGTTAACAGCCGTGTCTTGTTCACTGAATCTGCATGAGGGTTTTATCAAACCTTATGCTCAGAAAATTTAACTTCAGAAAACTCACTTGAAAGGTGTGGCATCTTGAGCGAGGCCGTGCATCGCACCAGCCTTGCCCGCCATACTCTCGACTAACATTCCTATCGTCATTCGACTTGGGAAAGCGTGAGGATTAATAATGACGTCGGGTTGCATCCCACTCTCTGAGAAAGGCATATCGACGGCTGGCCATTTCTGAGAGCAAACACCTTTCTGCCCATGACGAGATGCAAACTTGTCTCCGATGACAGGCGCACGAGTGATACGCAAAGTGATGTGAACTTTCTGAAGTTCACTATCGCCTGCGTCGCTGCCTATCAGGTTTGTTAGCGAAGGAGGCGGTCCATCGGGGAAAGATGCATACCCAGCAACCGGACTTGGTCGACATACGCCATTTCATCGCCTTTGTACTTGACGAATCTAGTACGCTGTGATACCCCATCGATATACGCAGCGATATAGTCACCAGAGACAAGTCTTGTCCCCACATAGGGAAGCCCGTCAAAGTCCAGATATTCTAGGCAGGGATGCGCTCGTTCGGCGGAGAGTGGTATGTCTTTACCAAGACCAAAGTGCAGATCAGCATTTTTAGGAGCTCCGGGCATGTCTTTCAAGTCAACGATCTGAGACTTGTACACAGTCCCGTAGGCAAAGCCTCGTTCATGTGTAGACTTATTCAGAATCATGGCGTCTTCCATGTCGTAACCTGTGTAGGATATGACGGCCACGATGGCATTTGTACCGTTAGGGAAGGCATCCATTGCGTAGGTGTTATGCAAGGCAGGTCTAACAACGGGGCTCTGTCCGGTTTGGAGACGGTAGAGTTTGTTATCCGTACGGTGTTGGAGTGCGGTGGAAGGGGTGCCCATCGTTTGTTTACCCATCTAGAGACTCGTCTTAGATTACGACGTTCGTGGACCTGCGCTTGTAGTGAGTGCTCACCTGGCATTGGTAAATGTTACGAGGACTCTGAAAAGACGATCAGCTGACTCATTGGTTTGGCTGAAGCGTTGAGGCTCACTTGATTAAAATCGGAGAAGGGCGTGAGGTTGGCAAGGATTGAAAGGAAATTTGTGGGATTATGCTCAACATGTGTAGACACTCCTTGCTCGATTTCCTCGGGTGTGCAAGCAATATCCATATAGACTTGCTCGAATGACCCAATCTGATCGTTTTTACCATTTGCAAGGTATTTAACGGGTCGCATCATCCGAGCCTTTGTGGAAAACAAGTATAAACCTGGGTATTGGCCGCCATGAGACTCTGGAACAAAGCCGATTTCAAGATCAAGAGGAACATCCATCTTGCCCTCCGTCTTCCATATTCGCAGGTTTCTGGCAAGTTGGGCAGCAATTTCTGGATGAGCCCATCCAATAACGCGTCCATCAAGTTGAACACAGATGTTTTTCCTGCCGTCTATTGATGGTGCGAACGCTTGCGTCATTCCATGTGCCACTAAGAGTGAAGGGATATGTGCAACAGCCAGAGGACTTGTAACGATGCGACATGTCCGAGAAAGATGGTTGAGGAGACCGCAAGGAGAACCATCGGGCGTGTGTACAGGGCATAGGAAGCCTGAAAATTAGGTCACGTCAGTGAAATTAGATGGACAAATTTCACTCACCCCACGCCTCTGGTAATAATTTACGAACCGTGGTCGTCTTCAACTCAGCGAAGAATGCACCACGGTGAATACATCGGAAATGACTAATGTAACGCTGCCAATTCAGTTTCTCCGCAATGATTGTGAACCCGGACGCCTGCTGCAGATCAAGCCCGGTAGGTGATACAAGGTTACCCGTAGCCAGGAAATTGGACAATTTTGCACCGATATCGAAGTTGACCTTCGACAGGATCTTGTTGAACCAGCGCTCTGCCAAGATCAGTCAAAAAATGGATACAAGAGGCAACCAGACTCACTATCATTGAAGTCAACAGCCACACCGTTTCTGACCTCGGTCATAATGGTGCCTCGTATGGCATTCAGGATCTCTTCCATCCGCTCTTTAATGATCATGGCATACAAACTTCCCGGAAGTAAGACTTCTTGATGCTGAGGGGAATCAGGATTGTCGGCACAGCATTCTCCAGAAACAGTAGCGTAAAGCTTTCGGAGCATGAACCTGGACTATGTGATCAGGAAACAAAAAGGAGGGCGATGTATGGCACTCACAAAAGCATCCTGAACTTCTCTCTAGGGGAGTCAATATGTACCATGACCATCTTCTGGATAAGCCAAGCGCCGACCGCAGCATTGGACCAGTCTTCTGGCAAGTTCAAGACGACTCTGAATTTGTCTCCAAGGTATTCCAAACACTGCTCGCCCGTATGCATGGTATACATTTTGAAACTTCGTAGCAGAAGTTCGACGCGGTCGGAGAGGAATGTATTGTCGTAGTCTTGCATCATGATGCCTTCGAAAATTTCTTTGTCTGAAGCACCAACGAGAGCCTTCAGGATGAGCATGATAGGGATCACATATTCCTGTTTCCGCCATGTAAACCGTAGCATAGCGCTCCCGTTTTGCAAGTAGTGCAATGTGTTTGTGACACTTGTTTGGTCGGATCGAACGCATCGAATTTGAACAGCATACTGGGTATACGAAGGACCCCGATTGGCAAATGAGGGACGAAGAAGGGCAATGACATGGTTCCTCCGAGGTAGAATGAGGTAACGTATTAGACGCTCGTTCCCATTGATGATAAAGTACCCTCCAAATTCTTCAGGTTCTTCATGATGCCGAACTAAGTCAGCAGACGACATGGCTCGTAGGTTGCACCTGACCGACTGAAGACAATGACTTAGAGAGAGGTCTGGCAAATGTGAAATGAAGGTGACGCACCCGAACCATGATAGGTACCAAGCCACAGTCTTTCATCATTTCTTGGGTTTGGCCAGAGTTATCAGTCCAGCATAATTTGATGTTCATACGGCCGCGATAAGATGTCAATCTCTCTCGAGCCTATAAAAGGTTAATGAGCTTGGACATGACTGCGGCCCAAGAAGACACGCACTTCTGTGGGGAACACCCGTCTCTCTTTCGCTGTCTTATCCTTTTCTGGGACCATTGGTCTCGCAATTGTCACTTGGTCGATCCATACTACAACAATGTGAGCAAACGTCTGTTGAATTGCTCCCAATGGACCCACTTCGCATTCTGTTTCCCCAACCATGCACCCCGTGCTCAGAATCCCCTCTGCCAGTTCCATCAAAAACAACGCGTTCTCCAATATCTTTCAATGCCAAAGAGAGCAAACCCCGGCCATCTCCGTCCCCTGCAGGAAGGCCCGAGTCGTCGAACAGGGCATTGAAGGATTCAATATGAGGTGCGACGAATTCATTCAAGATACTATATGTCGATCCGTCTTTTGGAGGTTGCCGGAAGGCCTTTTCGCGCTCGAGGGTGTTGAAAGTCGGTTTTCTCACTGTTCTTCCCGAGCCATCTGGCATAATGAGAGGTGTTCGGACAGAGTCCAAGCTGCAAAAGTCAGACTGAGATGCAGAGGCATAGCCGAATTCGGTGTTCAAAAAATTGTGCACGTGCTCCACCAGAACCGGGGCCGGCTAAACGTGGGAAGTCCCATCAATCGGAGTCTCAAAGGGCCAGCATCATGGCAAAGGAATTTCTGACTGGGTCTCAAAGGCTGCTCGTTGTGCCCGACAGCGATAGCAACATCTTTGCCTTTGACCGTCACGATGTTCTCCTCGACCTGGGGCAACAATCAAAATCAACAACAGCAACCGCAGCAGCAGCCTAGTGCTTTTGGACAGCCATCGGCTTTCGGTTCCACTACGAACGGTGAGTTCGTTCTGTTGTTTTGACTCATTGACTGCGTTCTTAACGGTGTGGGTAGCCTTTGGGTCCACAAGTGCTTTTGGCCAACCCCAGCAAGGCCAACAGCAGCCCCAAGTTAACCCAATGTTTGGTAACATCTCGACGACCCCAAGTACTAACACAACGTCGGGAGGATTTGGTGCGTGATTCCCTTTGGCCTACAGAGTCAAGTCAGTTGATTAGTCGGCCAGGTGCTTTCGGTGGTGGAGCTAATACCAGTAACACCGGGGGCGCGTTTGGGGTGAAGCCTGCCACGGGTTTCGGCGCGTTTGGCGGCGGCACGAGCGCGTTCGGTGGTGGAGGGACCAGTGCGTTTGGACAGCCAGCCGCTACAACGAATCCTACCACGACTTCTGTCTTCGGACAACCTGCACCTGCTGCCTCTACTACTACCGCTCCAGCCTTCGGTACAGGCAACTCCTTGTTCGGGGGCACAAAGTTTGGCACGTCTGGTATGTCTTATTGTCACCTTGTCCCGTAAAAATCCGTACTCAATATTTTCTAGCAAGCACAAGCGGAACGGCCCCACCTACCGTTACATCTGGGACCTCAAACCCTCCCTATAGTGTCACACAGGAGAAGGATGGTAGCACCACTCTCCAGTTCCAGTCTATCAGTTGCATGCCCGCATATTTGGGATATTCGTTCGAAGTAAGGCAGCTTTTGGTCTCTGCGAGTGATATACTTATCCGTTTTTTGAAGGAACTTCGAGTTCAAGATTATATGCAGAATCGGAAAAGTCCCACAACTACAAGCGCCTTCGGCCAGACTGCTTTTGGTGGTGCTCAGCCCGCCGCCAATACCGGTCTTTTCGGTGCTCAGACTACACAACAACCGTCTACCTCAGTTTTCGGTGCCCCTGCAGCAACAAACACTACGAATACCGCTTTCGGTGCCTTTGGCCAGCCCGCACAACAACCAGCGAATACAGGGACCGGCCTATTTGGTGGTGGAACGAGCGCCTTTGGCCAGCCTCAGCAGCAGCAGCAGCCCAGTGCCTTCGGTACAACGACGACTAGCGCGTTCGGTCAACCACAACAACAGAATCAACAAACGGGTCTCTTTGGTAATACTGGTACATCAGCCTTCGGTAGCACGGCTAATAAGCCTGCCTTCGGTACTTTTGGTACAGGTAAATTGATTCTAATTTCACGTGTACTTGCTGAACTCATACCTTCTTTGTAGGTACAGGCACAAGTGCTTTTGGCACGGGTACTTCGGTATTCGGTACTCCGCAAGCACAACAGCAACAACAACAGCCTGCGCAGACGACTAATATCTTTGGTGGGGCTCAGCCGGCAGCAAACACATCTGCTTTTGGAGCATTTGGTAGGTACCCCGTCACGTCTATGTTCTTGGTACTTACTCCATTCACTTGCAGGGAGCAATACTGCTGCTAAACCCTCAATATTCGGTACATCTACCACCACGCAGCCTACCACGACTGCTTTTGGGACTTTCGGCAACACCCAGCAGCAGCAGGCGCAACCACAACAACCCCAACAGACGTCGCTTTTCGGCAACACTGGGACGGGATTATTTGGACAGCAGCAGCAGCAACCGCAAAATCAACAGCAGCAGGGAACTCAACCTACTTCACGTACGCAATCTCTCTCTTCGGCCTCCTATTTACCCTCATGCTTTTGTAGTGTTCGGCGGTGGGCAAACGACGACGACTGCTCCTTCATTGTTCGGTAATACGAATACGGGCACTGGCCTCTTTGGTAATAACCAGCAGGCTCAGCAGCAACAACCTACCGGACAACAACCACAGTCAAATATCTTTGGAGGCCTGTTCAACAAACCTGCGCAATCAGCTACCACCACCTCTCTATTTGGTCAGCCGCAGGCTACCAACACGCAACCTCAGCAAGGTTCTCTTTTCGGAAGTACCTTTGGCCAGTCGACGCAAGGTAATTCTCTCTTCGGAGCAAAGCCAGCTGCACCGCTCCTCGGCGGTTCGCTGTCCGGAAGCCAAAATATGGGCACAAGCCTCTTCGGTGCATCTGCTACAGCTGGCGGAACTCAAGGAACCTTAACAGCTTCTATCACTCAGCCCATCAGCGAGAACCTGCCTATTTTCTCTATGCTACCTCCTGGGCCCCGCCTTGTTGACCTTGAGCCATCTCCAAAGAAGAAGGCCTTCTTCCTCGACATGCCAACACGCTCGCCAGTGCCGCGCGTACTCGGGTTTACGCCCGCCAACTCCAAACTTCGTGGTTTCAACTCTGTGCCCTCCCTTGCATCCTCCACGAATGGCGCGAATGCTTCGGTGTCCTTTACCAACGGAAAGCCAGGGGCTCTGTCTTTAAATAAAGGGGATGCATTGACATCTTCTATGACGCCCGATTTCCTTGGGCGCAGTGGAAGCCCAGCCCTGGGAAGCGGCGGGCGGCAGAGTGTGAAAAAGGTTATCCTAGAAAAGAAGGTAGAACCCACGGAGCTTTTCGTCAAATCGGGTAGTCCAGGAAGCTTGCGCACGGGTAAAATCGTCTTCAGCCCTGCTCTTACTCAAGCTTCTCGAGAGAAAGACGCGGTCACTGCATCAGTCCAGGAGTCTCCGACGCCCGCTCCTCGAGTGCAGCCGCAGAAGAGTCCCAGCCGCTTCGCACCGACAAAGGATGCTCCCACGACTCTTGAAGTCCAGGAGCAACCCACCTCAACTGAACTGCAGCATGGTGATTACTTTGTCAAACCGGACCTTGCGACTCTCAAGAAGGCAGGATACGACCAGCTCTCCTCGTTCGAGGGCCTTGTGGTGGGCCGCAAGGGGTATGGAGAAATTCAGTTCCTGGAACCGGTCGATCTTACCGGGCTGCCGAAACTCGGAGCACTGCTAGGCGAAGTCATCAGATTCGATGACAAAGAATGTAGTGTGTATCCTGATAGCGAAGATGCTGACAAGCCCCCGCCAGGCTCTGGACTCAACGTGAAAGCAAAAATATCGCTTGAAAGATGCTGGGCGGTGGACAAGGCCACTCGAGAACCCATTCAGGATGCTAACCACCCTTCTGCTGCCAAGCATCTTAAACGACTGAAGAACATCAAAGATACTCACTTCGAAAGTTTTGACATTAAGACCGGGACATGGACTTTCACCGTGGACCATTTCTGAGTCTTACCTGTATCAAACCATTCTGAAATTTCCGTTGTGGTTCTCGTCTTTTCCAGGGAGCCTGCAGACATTCTGCCGTGGATGGGATTTTACTTCTTTTCTTTTCTCATTTTGCATCACGATTTCTTTCTCTAGCTATTCCACGTCTTGTATTCTTTCCAGTATTCCCTCCGCATTCGAATATTCAGATCCTTATCGCGCCGTATGCCATGTTCTCATTGCAGTATGTGAATTGACTACAAAATTATTCCGCAACTTCTTCACTGTAGTAGTATTTTCTTTCTAGTAGGTAGCATTATTGTAGCTTTGAAATATGATTGGTCGACTTGTCTCCGTGAGTGACCGTTGAGGCGGATTGGACCGGAAAGGAGCAGCTAATTATAGCCATTTCATCATGTGTGTCCCACTTTATAAACGGAGGCAGCCACCGTCCTCTACATCATTCCTCATCTCCTCCACAGAACATAATGAAGGTAATTCAACCATTTCCTCTCAGAGGTGCTTCTGAGCTAAACACTTTGTTCTAGCCCTTGACACCGGAGCAAATCAAAGAGCACGACAAGTGGTCGAGGCGCGGCGCTATTGAAGGCGCACTTGCTAGTGGCTCTGTCGCAGTCGCTGGTTCATGGTATGCTAACAGACGATGGCTTGCATACCGCCAACTTCCGCCTTCGCTTAAGCTCCTTGGCGTCGTAATCATTGTTGCCCCTTGCTTGACCATTCAGGCTGAGCGTCGTGGTTTGCAATACGACAGGTCGCAGTGGTTCGTTTATGTCCTTCTTGCACATTCAGATAGGGTCTCACATGGATTCCAGGACTGGTGAAGGGTTGCGAGTGATGGACGAGAAGGAATTAGAAAGAATGAAGCGCTGGGATGCCATGACGCCATGGCAGAAGATCTCTGACTGGTCTTGGCGGCACCAGTACAGTCTTATCATGGGTAGCTGGGCTGCAAGCTTGGGTCTTGCTGGCCTTATCATCTCTCGCAACAAGTGAGCTTTTATTTTGTCTGTATTTCTTTACGCGTCTCACATGTTTGTCACTCAGATACCAAACTTATCCTCAAAAGGTTTGTCACTGGTTGACGATTGTAGTATATTCCCTTGCTAAATTATTATCATCTGTCCAGATTGTTCAAGCTCGTATGTGGGCACAAGGATTAACAATTGGGCTTATCATCGCTGCCGGAGCTTTGACGCATTCAAAGCGCTCGCAGATGGCTGCCGAGGTTTGTTTCTGATTCCTCTATTCGCCTATGGTATCAAGTCTAACATTTGAATGAAGGGCCTTCACGATCACTCGTGGATGGATGTGGTTAGCATCATGCACTTAGCTTTCTATGCTCTTATTGACCGACTTTTGCCTGCCTAGATCGAACAACAGGAGCGCGATCGGCGAGAGGAAGCCCGACTAGCGGCTGCAGCGCGCGCAGGCTCAGCTCCTGCGGCCAGCGGTGCGACTGCCTGATCTCCATTGGCTTCATTTCCATCCCCTCAAAATTAAACTGTCTTTCATCACCCCAACTATGAGAATTACAGACACTCTCAAACATCGAAGACTGTCACTAGATCTATTCTATTCCATGTGTATACTAGTAGGACATTTGCACAAATCTCATTAATCTTAATTTTTGCGAATACGCTACTTCACTCGTTTTCAAGGTGATTTTGGTCGTAACAGGAGTAATAAGAAGAGTTATAAACAACCTCATGAATGGCGCCAACGGCGAAATAGTCCATCTTCCTGCATTGACTTAGAGCAGACCTTACTCAAGCGGCCCTTGCAAGTAAGGACTTGGATCAAATTTGGACGGCGTGTTCCGGACAGGCAAAAGCTACATGGAGGATACAAAACGATGCAAGTGATGGTACAAATATGATGTGAGCAGATAAGGATGCAGATGGATGTGATAACAGTACGCAAAACGATATATAGATACATATAATTAATCATGCAATGCTCGTCAAGAGGCGTAAAGATGTCATAAATAACAACGAAGGAACGTGTGAATCGACCATCACGTTGGGGAGAGTTCATTACATACACTGAAAGAGCGCGACTGGGACTATGCTTGAGCTGAAATCTCTGGAAGTAGTTTTCCTCTCTTTGCGGTGCTTGGGCTTGGTGAAGGGTACAGGTCGAGGGCCTTCGCCATGAAGAGTTGCGATTGTCACCTGTCGGGACAGCAGGGCACGCGAGGCACCTTCCTTTCGGAAGGGAATGCTAGAGTCGTCAAAGGTCGAACTGCTGGGTTTGAAGACTGAACACTCGAAGGGTAGGAGTTCAACGTAATACTAGTGGCGAACAAGACATCAGCACTGTAGCCTCAGCAGTAGGTGACCTATACTTACAGACACTTTGAACAGAGGAGACAGGCAGGAGGGCTGCAACTCCTTGTTCAAATGGATCTCTCCGTTGAACTGCCTGACTGGGCTGGAATTCGTAGAGCGGGTAGGCAACCAGACAGCCCTTTCAACCTCCGAAGTATGTGTCTGCAGCTTATTGACGTCGGCGTTACCAACACCTCTAGAAGACGAAATAGAATTCTTCGTTCCATCGTCGCAGTATTCTACTCGACGTAGCAGACGGACGGCCAGGGATTTCGGGTTGGCAAGGAGATCAAGAGCTTGCTCGTCTGTACATTCGACTGACAAGTGACAGGGAATTATGGTGCCACGCGTGAAGGATTGCTACAAAAGAAATATTGAGAGAATGCACGCGTAGTAACAGCGTACGGTAACTTACTGGGTTAGCAAGAGACAGCTAAATACGATACCAATAAGCCACATATTTTGCGCGAGATCTAATGAACCTACCGAAGATCGTAATTTGATCATACGATCAGAGAACAGCCTGCCGCGGATGACGGTGGTCGGTAGGGCAAGCCACCCCTCGGGGTCAATCTCTGGACCAGGTAAAGGAGAACGCTCGCTATATGCATAATTCCGGAGAATAGAGGATGGGCCAGGAGCGATATCCGGGACATAAGCAATGTTGACTTGCATTCTAAATGAATAAGGTGTTAGAAAACGCATAGACAGCAGCGACCACATGATAGACTCACTTCGAATCGGAACGCAATAGACCATGCGTCATGCGCAACACCAAATCATATTGGACGCTTGCTTGAACACCTCTTTCAAAGAAGCTTTGTGGGACGGGCAGTCCGCCCTCATGACCCTGCGCTGGCAGGCTTTTTGGGAAAGGGAAGCAGAACGGCCATGAATACTGCCCGGAAAGTTTTCCGTCGAATTTCTTGGCGCGAGAGGAGACGTTGTCTTCGATGCTGGGTGACACGCAGCGAGGATCTCCGTTAGAACGCGACCAGGAGATTACAGGGTGATCAAGGAATGTGGACGAGCCGTCTTCGTAAGAACTAGTTATGATTCGTCCTCGTAGCTGATATCGGTGTCTGTTAACACGCTTTCAATAGAAGTTAGAAAGGGGAATTTACCGAAAGGCTAATAGAATTGATATTCTGAGGAGAGTCGAGGGTCAGCTGGAGAGCGCCTTGGACAGAATCGCTACTTGTGAAGCAGGGAACTTTTTGTCCAGAAGAACCAGAGTCCGCTGAACACTTGCTGAACACTTGAAGGGTAGCCCATGGATTTGATTTAGATCCCGTTTTGATGTGGTACTCGTGTACTTGGGGTCCGGATGAACCTGACGCTACATTCTGGTCTTGTCTAGGTGACATCGGCTGCCTGCGACGCGACGCGTTCCGGTAGACGCTGGAGTAACTTGGGGGGTTGAGTGGCGTGCTCGTGTTTTGCATGGCTTCGCTATTGTTAATTGCAGCGGTGATATCGCCTAGAGTCGCATCATTGGGAAGAGCGCCTGCGAGAGTCGAATAGCGGGGAGGATAACTGGCGTCCATGTCCTTCTAGATAAAATTATGCGAGGCAACAGAGATTAACGGGGTATCGTTGACGAAGGCAGGGGAAGGATGGATTAAGAGCAACGATCGGCACCGTAAAGAGCGTAAAATAATCTGAGAGAATGTATATGCAGCCCAAGCGAGAGGATAAACGAATGCGCAGAAAAGGATAAGGGTATCAAAAGATTGTAATGAGTCTTAAGAACGGACAAGGGGACTTTCTTATGAGGAGACTTCTATCACGGCATCCCTGGACAGAGAAGACGAATCAAGTAACCCACGGTCCTATTCGGTCGATTTCTTTGTTCTCCATTGACATGCAGCGACCAAGTCTGTGGCATATTCGGTCTTCCCTTTATTGTGTTTTAGCGAAGGTCGAATTGAGCATGTCAGCAGCGTAAACAAGTTGCGGCAAGAAGACAATCAGTGAAGGTCATTGCACCGACGCTACTGTCCTCACGAAAATAGACACAATAATGAACAAGGAAAATAACGCAGCCCTCAGCGAGTGTTCCCATGGGCGTTCACCAAGCTCCATACAATTACAGTCAAGCAAATGCAGTCTAGAGTCCACTTTCCTCGGTCCTCAGCGCCCAGAAAGAAAATGGATATTGTCGTCTGGGGATCCGGAGGCCATGTCAATGTGTTGTGGACAAGTCAAGATAGACGCTTCGCAAATGAGGGTTTCCTCGAGAGAAAGTGGTTCAATTATTGGAAGCATAGAGCCAGAGTCACCAGCTATGTGTTGCTGAACCATAGATGCAGGCCGCCACCCAGAAAGCCTTTCATCAAAGGAGGAGACAACTTGACAAGGGGCTTGAACGTTGCAATCCCGACCTGCCCCCCGACACGGCATATGCCGCAGAATCGGCATGACCCGAAACTGCCTTGCTCAGAGTTCAGAGATGGCTTGCGCAGACCAATTTCGATACACTCGTAACTTTTGTTTCGATGCCTTTACAGCACCTCTTTTTGCAACGTTTTTGTGCACACGATCGAGCGAACTTGGACTATGGCTTCTCAACACGTCTTCAGTTTCGAAATTCGAGGACTTGGATCGTGCGTCTAAACAGTAGAACCAATATTTTCGTTCAGAAGAGACTATGCCCCTTGGATCTTGAATGTGGTCCCTTTGGTAGCGTTGTGCCCAAGACTTTAGCCTCTCTTTCCTCGTGGAACAGCTTTGAGAACATGCTTGGCACTTATTCTTCCAATGCCAATGGTCTCGGATAGTGTCCATCGCAGTGCAGTCAGTGTGTGTACCTCTCCCTTTGCCTGCACCATGCCTAAGCGAAATCGTGAAGACAATGAGCCGAGCATACTGGGCTCTGTCAGTCAGATTGTTGACACTTTAGTGGACCTGCAACCGGATGATCTTGCCAAACTCCTGACACATATCGCCTACAAAGCATACCTACCGAACGCTGCTTTCAAGCGGGCAAGGGTTGACCTCCCATCTTTTGCCGCCAAATGGGCAACATTCGCTCCGAACTTAGGCATGCGAAGCGATACGTCGTATCTTGAACCAGACTATTTTGAAGTGTGGCCAACTACGTCCTACCATCTCCCATCGTCCTTCCATATGACTGTTGTTTAGCAGGCATGGAAGTGGGAGGACTTTCACAAAGAAAGGACAGAGACCTGGTGTCCTGCATCGAGGATAAGATTTTTGGATTCGGTACGCCGTCTCTGGGCTCCTCCTTCGAGTTACATTTCTCAATTTACTGAGATATAGTATCTAGACCCGATTCTTTCGCTATTTCAAGGTCGTGTCATTGATCAGACAGATCACTCGATTGAGACCAAATATTCTACTTACTGGATGCGACATCGCTCACAAAGTCAGTATATCCTCTGATATCTCGGCTTATCCTTTCGAATGGTTCTTGATAGTTTTACATGGCTGGCAGCGTCCTTTTCTTCGTTATGGAGGGCGATCGTGCTCTCGACGGAAGAACGATCTCTCAGCTCTTCCTAGAATTCATGTGCACGCCTTCGTTAGCCCGTGTCGTCCTTCTACTCAGCTAAATGGTGTACAGCTGCTGCAGAAACCAACAAGTCAAACGACTTTTCTGGACAGGGAGTCTACGGCCTTGTGATTCAGACCAATTCCAATTCTATTCATATGACTCTCCCGCACAGAAGTTCTATTTTGACGAAAGGTTTTTCGTCAACAACACTAGAACGGCAGCATATTCCGACATGATTGCTGGTGTGTGCTTTATCGTACTTACTAGACCAGTCTTACTACATATTTCGAAATCGGAAACAAGATCTTCAGTGTGGTTTTGACGGCCTACGTAGACGGCCTTAGAGCAATTACCAGCTCTGTCAGTCGGTGTCCAAAATTAAGAACCTCAGCTCAGATCTCAGTTTGTTCTCTCACCTTTGACTATAGCGTACAGTCCAAAGTACAAGCTTTCCACCGCAGTCGGAACCCTCGTTTAGCCTTCAGAGCCAGAATCTGGAAGCCGCCCTTTAGTCGAGGCATGCTGCGTCAAATTCGAGGAACCAGCCGCAAGGTTTCAAGAGCTTGAGAACAAGGCAGACCAAGCTTTAGGACCGTTAACTTTGCAAGGTGAGCACCCATGATAAAGACACTGGTCTGATGCTGATTTTGGTGACGAGTAGTGTTCGCTGCCTCCCCCGAGCCTCTAGCTTTACTGGGAGAGGTGTTGATCCTACCACGGCTATCAAATTTAAGCTAGTGACCAGCTGTTTGGTAAAGAAAGTGTACGTGGCTTGTTTGACAAAGCATAAGCATCTGTATTATTGACAATAAACTTTTCGTTCGCAAGTAAATCTGAATCCACAAAACTGAGGAGGGTATCAAGATGGGTATGTACCGGAACAAGAACAAAAGACAGCGCAACTTCAGATAGCAGCATTCCTTTTTGTTAAACGGTTGTTGCTTTGATCAATCCATAAGGCCCATGCTCTCCATACGAAGACCCAGGCTGACATTCTCGAGAGCACTGTCAACCAGCTCTTGCGCCATGGAGAGATTGGCGATGCGGGCACGCAGGACAGGAAGGCATGCAGCGAAGACTCCGTTTACTTGCGAACGAGCCGATGACACATCTTCTGCGGTCGACCTCTCGCTTCCTCCCTCAGACGTATCGGTGGATGGAGACATTTGTGTCAATTTCGTAATGGAGTCCTGAAGCCGGGCTGCCTCATCCTGCAGCCCTTCTATTGTCTTCATGAATAAATCAAATCTATGTCCAGCGATGGTGCTAAACGTACCCAAATCATGGAGCATATCCTGATAGACTTTCAAGGGCTCATCTTCAGGCTCTTCGGGAGCATCTCTCATTGCTAGCTTCAGAGCTTCATTCTCGATTCGGGTGCAGGCATCGCCATGGGTATGAAATGACTGCATTATCGCGGGGGCTTCCTTCGCAAACTTGGGGACAAGGATTATAAGTCGACGGGGACATCCAGCGAATAGGACATGTAACTTACAGGATCAGACCCAAGCTCATCAAAATATTTGATAGAGCGTTCAGCCTCAAAACGGGCCTTCTGATCAGCGATTTCAGATTCCTCTGCTGATAGCGAAGTAGCACGACTTTCGAGATCGGCCTACAGGAGACTAAGTTTCATCGAAAAGCCGGAGGACTACAATTTGGAGATAGCTCACAGTGGCTGCTGCTTCAGCGTCTTTGAAGCACGCATCAAGGGTCGATGTCATGTAAGTCCATGGATAGACCTGAGCGGCCACTTGCAGGGGATCAGTCCCACCAGTATGTGATTCGGAGGCCGGTGGAGCAGACAGAGTCGTTCCCGATGCCTTGAAAGACGTCTAAGCGAACCTCAAAGACAAACGAAGGAGCAGAGGTACAGGTTTTGGTGTCCAGGTCGTTTGCAAGGTCACGGTGCTTGAACTCAGCTTGGTGACCTTGAAGCCAGCATTTGATTCCGAAGGCGGACGGCTGGTGGATGTTGATTGTCCGCCCTTTACAGCAGGTGCCGGACCACTAGCAGAGGACTTGGTTGACACAGTAGAGCTCGTACTAGGCGGCCTGGAAGGCTTGCTGCTCGAAGTTACTTTATTCGAGGCATTGAGTGGCTTGGAGGCAGCGCTTCTCCCTACAAAGGACGCGCACGGGTCAAGGCTCGTGTAAAAAGCGCGTAGATGAGAGAAGTCAAGTACCACGAGTAGCAGTTGCTGATTTATCAGAAGAGGTAGCAGACATATGTCCAGAAATTGACGGTCCACAACAAAAAGCGGTAACGCGGGTTGGAACTCCGGTCAGCTGCTGGAAAAAGCCCAAATGCAGCCGCCGCTTTCCGTTCGCTCTCGCCCTTTCACGACCCGAGGCCGTTATTGCTGGCAGCGGCAGCCAGTTCTGCTACTATTAAACGCAGCCGCTCTGCTGCGGTATATTCCTCTTTCTTTACCACTATAATGTCCTTCCTCGTCTCTATCTTCAAGCCTCTCGCTTACATCTCACTCCCCCTCATACTCGTTCGCCAAATCGCCGTGGCTTCACCGGTCGGAAGATACTATGCGCGCGTCGTTGTCTACGTGGGGACGCTCATGACTGTAGCATCATGCAGTCTCCTTGTCGCCATTGGAATGACTCTCATCGGTCGTTCTACGGATGTGAACTACTTTGTGGCTCGGATATTCTACGCTATCACTTCTCGCGCGCTGGATCTAAAAGTTGAAGTCGAAGGCGAGGAGCATTTGCAAGAACGGCCTGCAGTCTTGATGGCCAACCATCAGAGTATGCTTGATGTTTTCGTGGTCGGCAGGTGAATATTCTTCGCGTTCAATCGATATTCACGTTCTTCGATATCTCAATTATTTCTTCTTCCCATTTATTTCCCTTTCGTAAATTTCTAACTTTGAGGGTCCTAGGCTAATGCCCAAGCAGACTGCCATCATGGCCAAAAAATCTCTCCAATTCACACCCCTCGGCCCTTTCATGAGCCTATCCGGAACCATCTTCATCGACCGAGGAAACAACGCACGGGCTATCCGTTCTATCGATGCCGCTGGCGAAGCTATGAGACGCTTCAAGACTTCTTTGTGGATGTTCCCTGAGGGCACACGACACATGTCCAAGGAACCTGACATGCTTCCGCTCAAGAAAGGCGGTTTCCACCTAGCTATCAATGCTGGAATCCCTATCACCCCTATCGTCACGGAGAATTATTGGCACCTGTACCGCAAAGGCGTTTTTGAATCTGGTACCATCAAAGTACGAGGTAAGCGTCGCGGACAAAACATTCGTGGCTCGTGCCTTGATACTGAACCTCTTATTTTCAGTGCTTCCCCCAGTCCCTACCACTGGCCTGGCTGTGAGCGATGTGGGCTCACTTGCGACTAGAGTCCGCGATCAGATGATGGAAGCTCTTCGAGATATATCTCGCAAGCCACCTGCGGAATCAGAAGAAGAGAAAAGCCATGCAGAACCCAAGAAGTCTTCATTATCAGCATCAAGCGAAGCAGCCGAACCTCTTGAACCCGCGGCCTCGCTGCTTGAGTCAGCTTCAATAGCTATCGAGCCTTCATCAGTAGATGGCATTTTACAATCGAAAGGCTCTAGTTCGTCAATCGCCTCATCGTCCGTATCAGCAGCTGCCTCTGTGTCGACATCTGACAGGAGAAGGCCTTCTTTGAGCGAAGCTGGGACAGAAACGGAGGAAGATGAGGGCATGGTTTTGGTCGGACGGCCACACTGACGTGCAAGAGGAAGGAGTGACTGAATTATCTTGAACCTGATCTTACAGGTTGCATCAAGGTTGCATCCCCTTCTATTCCCTGGGCACGCGAACGGCTTGCGCCTTCAAGTTACATTTTTATCTTACCCCATATTCTACTAGTAGCTTGCATCCTTTGATACACCTCAATAGATGGCAGGACGTCTTCCAAAGGACTTTTCCGGATGGATCAGCTTCTCGTCTTGTTTTGCTTTTCTAGTCTGAGCGTAGGAAACATGGGCAGGACATTTCCCGAGGATTCGGCCATCCGACCGAATTCTCGTCTCTTTACAGACTCTTGCAACGTAAATGTTCAGTTCCTGCAGATTGGCGGGCAAACCTGCAAAGAAGCCCTGAGTCCCTGACCGCCTGTCAACTAGAGTTCTTCGAAATGCGGGGTAAGCGATGGCAAAGCGGGCGTATAGGCAGTCTGCTGGGGAAGAGACTCGTTTTTTTCCTTGTGAGGAAAACATCGAATAATGCCACGACGGATAGACGTATTCGGCATCTTTTGATGTGTACACGAACCTTAATGCCTTTTGAGACTTCTCCGATTCATCATCTCATGGCTGATAGCAAAAATTGCTGGAACGATATCGAGACTAATTCATCGACGATGTTAAACATGCCAATAGAAGGACGCAAATGCGACACGACATTCTCCAAATAGCCCTTCAGTGACGCGGAGTGTATTGAAGATGTATGACGAATACGAACGTTTGCGCCTCTGGGAGACAAAACACATCGGCTTCGATGAGGTTTTGTAGCGGCATGAACTTCGCAGAGGTGGATAACCCAACCCGGCGCAGTCATGATACTGCCACATAGACTCGTCCAGTAACCCGCGGGGCAACTTTATCACTTGCGAACACGGAAATGACCCGTTGACAGGAGGAAAGTCGTGAATAGCAGGCACTGGATCTCATGCCAATCGTCTGGGTATGGACGAGACAGATCGCAGATGTGGTCCGGAGCCAGAAGCTGTTGAATTCCGCCTTGCATGTTCGAGTGACCCCACACCCTCTTGCGAGAAAGGGAGGGTGGAAATTTCATAACATGGTCATCATTTGATAGGACTTTTTATGGACAAGGGATTTTCCAATTCTTGGTGCATGGGGGAGGGAAAAAAAGGACGGGGTACGGGACTGAAAAGGAAGGGATGCGAGCAAGCCGAGCGGATGGCACTCCTTTTACGCGAAAAAGCGGAGCTTGACCTGACACCACTGCAGGGCCTCCCTTAAGCGTGCCCCGTATAAGACGCCTCAAAATCTCTCCGCCTTCTCCACCCTTTCTCCGACATCTCTTTCTCGTTTTTTACCACCACCACCCTCACCGTTCTTTAGACTCCCTCTTCCCCACACCCATACCCATCATCATGTCGACAGCAGCCGCCAGAGCTTTGCCAGGTTGGATTCCTCATACACGTTTGTGGTCATCGACAAGACTAACGGACTCTTTGCTGTCGTTTAGAATGCTGGGGTCATCGTGGTGTATGTTGTGCTATGACCACCTAACCTTCCTTCAAACAACAACATTGATCATGACACGTCAGGCTTCTTCCCGATTCCCCGAAAACACTCTCGCTAGCTTCGAAGCTGCCATTCGTGACGGTGCAGAAGGCATTGAGAGCGGTAATTTACCTTGGCGTATGACCATTCACGCCTCGTAACGACACAGCACAGACGTTCATGTATCGAAGGACGACGTTGTGATCATGTTCCATGATCCAGGTCAGCTTGCATGTCGCACCATCCCTCGTTACGCCTTCACTGACTTTTTTGGGTCTGCAGCACTGGAGAGGACTACAGACTCGAAAGGTAATACACGGCCGAAGCGACGCAGACCATTCCATTCTTTGTGTTGAAAGGTATACTGACTGAAAGTTCCGCCCGATAGGCCAAATCAAGGAAAGGGTTTGGTATGGAGAGGATGGTATGCAACATGTGCGGACCATCAAGGAGCCCAAGCAATCTATTCCTACCTTTGCGGAGACTGTGGCCTTGCTCATGAAGGTGACTTCTTCCTTCCTTCTTCACCCGGCTTCGCTGACTAAACGCGTCCTTAGCCTGAAAACCTCCATGCCAAATTTAACGTGGATGTCAAAGTACAGAACGACCCCGACAAACTTTTCTCTCTGATGCACCAAATTATCTCTGCCCAACCCAATTGGGAAACTGTTTTGGCGCCTCGCATCCTGTTGGGACTGTGGCATCCTCGCTTCATCGGATATGCCAAAGAGCGCCTGCCCTACTGCCGTCGGTCGTATATCGGTAATAGCACCCATATTGCCCGGAAGTACTTTTGGAACGATTGCCATGCATTCTCGATGGCCTTTGGTTCGCTCACTACTATGGATGGACAGAGGTACGTTGGCTTTGCGTACCTACACTAATTTGGGTTGATGGACCGTGTCCTTGCAGGTTCAGAGATGAATGCAAGGCCGCAGGCAAGAACTTAATGGTGTGGACCGTGAACCAGCCTGATCACATGATGGAGGTCAGTGTCCGTCATATGTACCTCGAAAGCTTGCTAAAGAAACACATTCTTTCATAGGCTGTACGATGGGACGTCAGTGCCATTATTACCGACGTCACCAAGACTTGGCTGGACCTCCGCACCGGTTTGCAGAGTAAGTTTGGAATAGTGTTTTGCTTTCATAAAGCTAAGGTGTCTTTTGCCCGTCTGTAGCGGACTATGAGAAGATTGGTTCTCAATACGGACGTTTCTTCCTTTGGACGACATTCAAGTTTTACACCCCTGTTATGCTGGCTTATAGTCGTATGGCTCAGTCATATCTCGAGAGCATCGCCGGTCCTTTCGATGCGCCTGCTTCGGTCAGCACAATTGTCAAGACTGAAGTATGATTAGATGGCGGACGCGTCAGACACTTCACGACTGCATGACCGCGTCCTGCCAACCAAACTTTTCATAGAACAAGATAATTCATTCGAGTCATAGATCGCTATCAAATCTCCTTTCGGATTTCATTACGCTTATAATTGCTTTATCATCTAGACCTTTTCTTCATTTCTTGCCCTTTTTTTCGTCCATTCTCTTTGGGTTTTATGGGTGTGTCTCGTCAGAGTAGTAGTTGACCTTAGTTAACCAGTTACGAAGGAATCACTGTTTTGCTGACAATTGTTGTGACGACATTTTTGCGTTGTTGAAAATGAAGTGAGACTCGGCCCGGAAAGAGAGCATTTGCTCATGTCATTCTGCACCATGCGGTTTTGGGTACACTTGACTCTGGATTTATTTCAATCCCCTCACTTTCACCTATCGCTTTAGATACGCCTCCCCTGGACTGACTCGATCCCATCATCCACGGCAGCGCTTTCAGCGCTCTGCCCGGAGATTCACCTTATATCTATTCGCGATGTCCAATTTTCATTCCAAATACCCGACCGCCATCAGTCCAACGCGGAAGAGCCACAGAAGAAGAGTTTCTGCGCTGCGACTTTCTTCCGACACCACAACGTCTTTACCAGAGTGTATATCGACTGCGGGGTGGGGTCACCAGAACCAGCGACCGTCAACGGTAAGCGCAGAGGAAGAGGATAGACCTCCGGACTATCCAGACAGTGCTGAAGAAGCCGACGAAGACACTGACACGGAAAACAACGTAGTGTATCTACCGCCTCTCGCTTCTCCCTCTTTGAGGCCCCAAACCGCATCCCCTCGTCGCGCGAAACGCTTTCAACCGGCTCATAGACGAAGGCACTCCACTCAACGATCTGCAGAATCAAGCGGCGATCCTTACCTCGATTCTCTGCTGGAACGCAGTGTACACGCGTTGGAAATGTCGAACACTCTTCTCCAGTCTTCAATTTCCACCCAAACGAGCCTTTCGGCTATACTCGCAAACGACTCACCGGCCGATATGACACTAGAGGCACGCGCTGTCGGCCTGTCGTCCAGGATTAAGGATACTTGGGACGTAAGAGAGACGTGGGCTCATGACCTGGAGGCAATTAGCAGGGACGTTGAAGGACTATTTATTGAGGCCCCGAATAATTCGTCGCCTACTTCCATGTCAAGACGCCACAGCCCTCGGTCTGCGCACTCTATCCAAGGAAGTGTAAGCTCAAGTCTTCCCAGTGGTGGATCCATGGCGATGCACAAAGGTCGGCGGAGACCTTCATTAGATTTGCGGCGTCCATCAGCCACTAGCGATATTGAAGCTGCTGACGATCAGGGCCTTCCTCGGCTGCATTATTCACAACAAAATCGTGAAAACCTGATATCTCCTCCACCTCGCGCTCTGACGCAATACGTCGCCTCGACGCAAGAGGAGAACTCTCTTTTGCTCCCTTCGACTATAGGTGTTCGGTCGCAACCTCATATTTATCAGACTCCCGACTGGAAGCCACTTTCTGACGTCGCTTCATCGTCTACAACGAGTTTGTTGTCGACTCAGTCTTTCACGTCTCCCTCATTACCCCCAAAACTTACGGATAAGCCGTTAGAACCGTCAACACCTGCATATAACATGCTTTCTTCGTTTGTTACTCAACGGACTCCGTCATCTGGCTCAAATACTCCCTCGACGTCATTCACATCCTCATTCATGCCGCGTCGACGAGATTCAAGCAAAGCCAGCTCCAGTACAGAGCGGAGTATTGGAATTGTTCGGCGTCGGTCCTCACCTTCCCCCACTCCGCTAAAGACCCCAGATGGCTCGCACAGACAAGACCGGCATCTGAATCAGACGCCGAAACGAGGTGTCTCCCCTCTAGCAGCTACCGTACGGCCTATGACGCCTCCTGTTGAAGAGTCCTCATCGTCATCGTCAGATGGTTATGTTGCTAAACGTACTGTGCAGAGCCTGCGCAAAATACTGGATGATCAGCCCGTTGCAGAACCTTCATCTCGAACGTCGAGATCTGCTTCTATAAACGGGCAGAGATTGCGACCGCCAGCCTTCATGCCACGTACTCCGGCAACTGTTGTTGAGGCCGGTACATCGACCACAACGGCGTCTATCTCGCGCTTGTTCACGAAAGGCAAGCACACTTCTTCCACTCGTGCACCTTCTCCGCCTCGCCAGTCTGCCATGAAACGCTCTGCACCACCTTCTGCCCTCCATAGCCCATCGTTGTCTGTCTCGAACTCAATGGGTAGTGCCGTGCCTTCTCCAACGGCTACTTCACTCAGTATACCGGACCTCGTAAGCAAGGTTCTGCGCGGAGGGAGTGTTGGCACACCCTCGAGCTCCGGACAATCAACGCCAAGCAAGCGTATAAGCTTTGCTGAGCTTCCGGAGTCGTATGCTAGCACGCGTCCTCCATCTTCCCGCTTCAGTAAAGCCAGTAAGGCAGCGCGGAAGCGGAAGGGCAAGGGCAAACTGGTGGACGTAGCTAGTAATGGATATGGGAGTGAAGGTAATGATGACCTATTAGGTGGCGGAGGACGCTGGTGGGGTGGATGGTTGAATCCTGGTGGTTCAGGATTATATGGTCTTGGAGCTAGTCTGGCCAGGCAGGAGGAGAAGATGGAGGACAGGATGACGAGGAGCTGGGGCGGCAGACTCAATGCTGGATTTGGAGGAGGTCTGGACGAATGGGCTGTATGATACTTGAGGAATAGACTGCTTCCTCATAGGAACTTGCATCTGGGACTCTACTTTCCTATTGTGCTTCCCCGTAAGCCTTTTGACATTCTTTTATATCCTTTTTCTCTTGTTTTTGCGCTCTTCTCTTGGCTCATTTCTCGTTTTTCGTGTAGTACAGTATCATTATTCAGTGAAGTCATACAGACATACCCTTGTATCTTGCTATAGATCGGACAATAGCATTAACGACATCTCATGACCCCTCATTCTGTGATTCTCGAGCTGTAAGATAGATATACTTAGAAAAGCCATATCCTGTTGTTATATCAAGGGAAGCAGAAACCAATGCGAAGAGCGGGAGAGACCTGTAACGCCTTGTGTAAGTGGATCAGAAAAGCGGAAAGTCAACCCAGAACGAGCATACACTACACTAGACAATACGCGGAGGACAAGGCTGGAGGGCTGGAATTTTTGAAGAACGTTGTATGGGCGTATTGGTATTGCAACTAAGGTAAAGCTACAGAATGCATTGGGAGATCTAAGAACGTCTTCAAATCCGATGTCCAATGCCAGTGAATGGTATGCTGGCCTGAATCCGACCATTGGATACAGAGAGGAAAGGAAAGAAAATGCCAGATAAGATACACTCGAAAGAGAATGGTTGTCTTGAGCCAAATGTAGGTGATACAATATCGTAGTGCGTCCAGACACGCAGTCGAGTCGCTATAGATATGTCCTGCAGATATAATTAGCGAGGAGAGAAGCGACCAGAGTAGCGAAGAAATGAGGAGCGAATCCCCACAAGCTTCGCCATAGTCGTATAAAAAAGTCGCCCGACGACGCAACAAAGTTTGCTGCGGCTGTTCTTGCCTTAGAGGACACTCCTTTGTCTGCTTCCCATGTACCGTCGATGACGGCTGTTCCATTATTCCAGTATGGGTATCTCTTCTGCAAACTCGTAGCGTTTCCCGCGATTTCAGCTGAGGACGATTTCTTCAGGTTGAATAGTGAGCCTAACCCGCCCAGTACATCCCCCGGACGCGTCGTGCCCCTCTCTGACAACAGAACCGTGCTGTCTGTTGACGCAGGACTCGACGACCGAACACTGGCAGGTTGGCCATCAGAGCCCACAATATCCGTTGGTGTCATAGACCGTGTCACAGGGATAGGTCGAGGCTTTCGAGGCGTTGAATATTCTCGATAATTTGGGTTCACTCGGTGAAAGTACCCAGTCTCGGGGATCTCAAACGACGCCTCGGACATTATTGCCGGTGTGTATGTCCGGTGTAAAAAGACAGGGGCTGCGGATGAGCTGGACGCGCCGCTCGTTGAGGGTTGGCTAGTCGAGGGAGGTGGTGGACTCGGCGGAGGAGAAAGATAGGACGGCCCAGATGATTCGCTATCCTGTTCTTCATCGTCGGTTTCTGTCTTTACTCGAGAGGAGGGTGACGGCGACGGCGAGACGAGGCAGGACACTGCTTTGTGCCCTTTCATTGCTTGCCCGCACTTGCGGCACCTTGGTGCTTTCCTTGAAGACATCCCAGGATACCCGGCTTCGCTCAAGTGCTGAAGAGCGTCTGATAAGTATACTTGCTATGTCTGCAGACTTCTACAAGTTGCATCAGCAACGGTAGCGCAGCGAGTCGGGCGCACCAAGGGACTACCATACCTGCCGGTGGATGAATGAAAAGCAGAGAAGAGATTCGCTAAGGGAAATTGTAATCTGCCACAAGGAGCTGTGTCTTTCGGGCAGTGACTTCCTTATATATGACCTTGAACGCAAGCGAAGGATGCATCGTTGGTAAGGGTTGCAACTTCAAGTTTTCCCTTCCACTCAGTACGTATCTCACTATTGTCTGCTTGTTGTTGGTCGTTGACGTCGTCGTCGTCGTCGAGGGGGTTGACAGGCTCCTTTGTCCATTGCATTCTCTCATCAGTCACTGCACTAACGGCGTTCCGATCATAACACCGTTCCCACAAAGACAAAAAAACGTATTGGAGATCCTCGTGTACGTGCTAGAAGTAACTCAAAAGGCGAAAGAGGTCATTACATTGAGGTATATCAGCCCGGTTGATTAAATGGGAGAAATGTCGAATTCATTACGCTATGTGATGTAAAGGGTTGTCGAGGAGAAAAAGTATCGCGGAAGAAGGCACGAATACAAATGACGAATAAAGGATACTGATGCATACTGAATGAAGTGCTTCATTCCTCACCATCACCTGTATAGGAACTCGTATCCGAGTCTGAATCCGAATCAGAGTCCGAGCTTATGACGACATTGTCATCATACCAGGGCTTGGGCAGGATGTTATCATCGCCGATTGGTATTCGTTGAGGTCGATCTATGGGCCGTCCAGGAGGGCAAACGAAAGGCAAAAACGAAGATAGTATCCGCCTGATCGCCCACCAAATTGGCTTTTTGATCCTAACGGAAAGAGGAGGCTGAAGGTATTCACAGCGCGCCAGGACTTGGCGCAAAACGTGGGGGTTCGTCGCTACCAAGTACCAAACTTCGTCCTTCTGGAAAAAATCCCAAATTCGATAACCATGCCGATAAACAGCGACAATATCGTCCTCGTCAACAGGCATGCGTGCGACGTCGCCACAGAGGCCAAACCTGCTGACGTCCATAGCAAAGCGCATGCGTTCGACTGTGTGGCGAGGTATGCGATAAATGCGTAACATGCCCTTGTTATGAAGCTTGAGCTTATCGGTAGTGTTGTTTGTCGTAACATTGATGTGAATAGGTAGTTGATTTGTCCCTGGCCTTGGTGAAATAACGTATTCTGTCGCGTCGTCATTGACAGGTTCACGCCGTCTACCAAACAGTATTCCGAGATCAACTCTTCTATGATTGGGTCTAGGGACTGATTTTCTGGGTAAAATCATTGCGTTTGCTGGACATGGAGGTGGAGGTGGCGGGACGAGATTGAGGTAAAGGAAAAAGTAGAAGAGCAGTTGGTATAGTAGTGCTCCCGGCGTGTTGTAAATGCGGAAGGGCTTTTCGTCCTCCTTCGCGAAAGTAGGCGTTGGGGGTATGGGTTGGGTGAGCCACTCGTCAACTTCCTCAACTTCTCTCATTTCAGCCTCCTCAATCCTGTCATTTTCTGGATCACTCCCGTAGTTGGCCTCGACGGAATCTGGGGATCCGAAGCGTGCAAACCGTCGTCTCCTAGTAGGCTTTGATGTGTCCGGTAAACCCATAATTTTGTGTGCGCAGAAGAGCGAAGACGAGACAGATAGCAAGCAAATCGAAGGTGCACAGCAAAAACAAGAAAGCAGGCCAAGCAGGGTTATTATAGCAGGTGGCGAGGGCCCAAGCAAAGCTGAGTGAGACCCGAGCGGCAAGCAGGAACAATGGAGGTGATTTACCGTGTCGATCAACCTTTTCTACACCACAGTATACTGTCGAACAACATCATGGATACGCGAAAAGAAAGCTTTCCAAAGCGAGAACAAGCGACATCGTTCCGTGCAACAGCAGGAAGAGCATGCCTTGTCCGCATTTGGAAGGCGTAGTGCTGGGTGAAAGTCACGCGACTCTATGGGCATGTGATCGTTCGAACTCCGCCAACCTATAAATTTCACAGACCGAAAACTTTCTTTTTCTTTAGTGTCCGCATCAACCCTCTGAAGCGCTGAGCGCAAGCGACAGACGTTAACTCGTCTGTATGGCGTTGATACTTTCTGGTTGACGGAGCGAGGTGGTCCCTTCGGGGTTCCGCTCACAAGAACAAGCGTACCTCTCTGGCTCGTCATCTTCCATCCGAGTCCGCTTCGGCGTTGATTTGGATTGTGGGTGGCTTGAAGCCGAGGGTGTGCGCGTCGTCATATTCCTGTACCTGCCGTAACCCATTCTCTTCGGAGGATGTGCTACTATGTGGCTTTGACGGTGTGGTGAAACCATGACGAAAACATTTTTACATACTTTCTTGTAGCTATAGTTCGCAAATAAAACGTTTATCACTCGTAATTTGGGATCGCCCAGTTGAGTGAGCCTCACAGATCTCTCAATACATAAGCAATACATCTATTCCAATAGCACCCCAAATGAACCCATTACTTTAATTTACTAGAATTTACTTGTGTCTGCTTATAATCCTCATCGTCGCTATCTTCAACGTCGAAAATCGGAGGTTCAGAAACAGGCTCATTGGTATCTTTTGCCCTTTCCTTGCCCTTCCTTTGCCGCATCTCATCAACGTCTTCCGCGCTGTCATTTTCTCGAGCATTCAGGGGGATGCCCTCTTCAGGATTGTTCATGGGCAAGGCCAGAGCCCGCCTTCTTCTTACTCTACACCAGATAAACGTGCCGATGACGATGAAGACGAGGAAAAGGACGATGGCAGCCGAGCCTGCGTTGTAGTACGCCTCCCACATGGCCTTGTCTTGTTCTGGTGTTTTTGCTGGAGTGACTGGTGTTGATGAAGCTTGGTGTTGCTCGATGAAGATGGGCTTTAGGTCGTTCCCAATTGTACTTGGTATTCTTGCCGTGCCGTCAACAACTGCCGAGAAGTTCATGCCCATAAAGCGAAGCATCATGTCGTGTGTGACATGAGGGACGTCCCATGGTGCCATATGAGAAGCATTGAAGATCTGTCGTATACCTTGTCAGGAGATATAGATTACAGTTGTCAGGTGTGCTCACCTTGACGTAGGTCAAATTTCTAGACGTCACCCATGTCCCTGCAGGAGCAGAGTTGACGGACCATGATTGCGTTTGGACAGTCTGCCACGTCGAAAATATTAGCACTCTCTCGGTTTCAAGCAGAAGGCGACTTACACCAAGACCAGTAGCACCATTCCACGTCAATGCCCTAATCATATTCTCCAGACCAATGTAGTTACAGATTAGATCTTGATCACCAGCAAAAATCAAGACGGGGATCTTTGAAAGGACTTGAGGGAGGACACTGCTTGAAGACTCTGACGTCTTCTCGTGGAATGCCAGATGGACGTCACCACGGCATTCTCTCCAGCTTCCTGGGTGGGCTTCAGCGTGCAAGGCTTTCACTACCTCTGGGCGCTATAAAAGGGCATACATAACAATTCGATAGAGGCAAGAAAACAAGGACTTACCCCCAAAAAATTTGTTATCCGCGGTATTTCTGGAGGCCAGTTCATACCGCAAGCAGGCGCAGTGTCTTCTAGTCGAATATCATAGATATTGATACACATTTCCTGACCTTTGACACTAGCAATTCAATGAGAAGACATGCGTAGAAGTAGTCAAATTACGGTCTTACGTTCGTGATTTGACTTTCATGACTGCCCGAAGGACAGCTTGGCACTCTTCGATGAGCATAGGGTTGTTCGATATGGACTGTAAATGAGCAACACATTTGTCAAGTGTGTCCTTGACAAGCTTGTAGCCCTACGTTTCTGGTTGTCAGTTCCAAGGAAAGTCTTCTGATTAGTTGCCTCGCTCACTGGATCGGGCTCCTCGAATAGAGCTGTTTTGAGAGCATACTCCATATATGCCGGGTATTGGTGTTTGGAGTCTATCCAACCATTCCCAATGGCTATGCCTTTCAATGGAACATGTAGGTTGGAGTTTAGGGTGGCGTCAGCTGTAAGAAAGGACCCAGAGTTAATTAAGAAAGCTGACACAGCTGTGAGGTAACTGACCATAGTAAGGTATCCATTGCCCTGCAAAGCTCTCGCCAGCTAAGTATGTCTACAGTCAGATTTAGAAAACTAGTCCCGTGGAAATATATCATCAAGGTAACATACGTCAACGTTCTTATATTCCGGGAACACCTGATAAAAGTTCTTGAGGAATTCTAGGAACTGCTTTTGAGCCTATACACCAGCAATCAGCTACTGTAAACGATTCAGTCTAATCAAAAGACCTACCACGTCTATGGTGTGGACATATTTATCTGTGCTCGTATACGAGTAGCCCGTTCCTGCGGGTTGGTCCACTAAATCCATATTCAGATCGGACATTCATGTAGACACGACGAAACCGCATACCGAATACCAGCGTCGAGTATTCCTCCCAGCCTCCTTCTTTAACATAGAAATCATGCTCAGATTTCCCATCCCACCGCCACGGCCCTACCTCCATCATAGCACCGTCAAATGAGGAACACCCAGGACCCCCCTATGTTTTTCTATTATTAAGCGACGACGTGGAAGGACAAAACGATAACATACATTAAACCAAAATATTATCCTTTCCCTGTCTGCTATCCGTCTGTTTTTCACCATAAAGAAGTAGAGATGCGGCGTAACGTCTGTTTTAGACGCTGAAGAGAGATCCGGGTCTGCCGACAAGTGTCCACCAAACATTGTGAGGGGAAGGTCGGGACGTTGATGGATATAGGGTATAGAGGGTATGTAGAACGATGCGGCTGAGGGAACTTGAAGAATAAATGCATTAATGTTCTAGTCCGAAGCATGATAACTAGTGCTATTTACCGTCCGTAGGTACTGCCAAAGCGCCGTGCAGTAGTAGAAGCAGCCATGGCGCAAAGTGAAAGATCGTGCTCGTCCATGAAGAAGGCATAATGACCGAGAGTGAGCAGACCAGCCGGAGATGATTGTTGGCCAAAGACGGGCGCAACAGCGAACTCAACGAGCAAGTACGAGATCGACTTTGATGGTGACGGGGAGGGACAGTGCCAAGTATGAGGTGGCTGTGCTCCGTAAAATGCGTCCTGATTCTGAATTTAGAACGCACTTTGCGTGTTGTTCACACAGATAAGGCGGAGTACGCGTGTTGAGGTACGCACCATACACACGAGCAGCGCTGCTCCGTCAACGTCTGCCCCATCTTGCTTGTTCTTGACCGCCATGAAGGTCCCATTCACTTCTCTCGGTGCCCTTGCGCTTGTTGGCTCTGTCAGCGCCCAGTATCTCTCCAAAGGTTGGACCCCTGGACAAAAGGTTGAGGACGCACCAACGGCCGCGACTTATGTTCCGGGAGCGTCTCAGACCGCGAGCTCAGGAGGTGCACCTGCGCCGGCTGCGACTCCATTCAGTTTATCTAGCCTGTTCAGTCTTGACAAGCTCCTCACCTCTGAGCCTGCGGTCAAGCTCTTCAACAACTTTGGCATCAACATCACGGAAAGGGTGCAGCACGCCTTCCCTTCCAAGCTCTGGGATGATCGGATTGAGCTTATCACGGACGACAACTACAATGATCTAATCGTTAACGAACCACTCACTGAGGAGGAAGAGAAGGAAAGAACATGGATTATTGTCATGTAAGCCTCTCAATTTGAATGCTCACTTATTGTGGCTCAATGCATTCGTGTTTAGTTCTGTAACTGCTTCAGGGCAGGAGGGTATTTCCAAATACCTGGACCAGATGTTTGATTCTGCGTTCAATAAGTCGGTGATAGCAGGGGATTTGCCTAACGTCAGATGGGGACGAATAGACTATCTCAATGTTACGTATATCACCACTAAGTGGTCCGTCTGGCAGTATGTATCTACTCTAGGATGCTATTTATTTTTTTCTGACTTAATCGCCATAGAGCACCATATCTTGTCGTTCTCAGAGACCGGGGGCAATCTCTCAGATTCTACCGTCCTCATAATCTCCGCATGCAAGACGACTCTCTCCGTGAATTCCTCAAAGTGGAAGGCTGGAAAGTGACTAAGCCTTGGTCCACTTCTTTCGCTCCCGGAGGACATAAGTTCGTCCTTTCTTTCCAATCTCTACTTCATCGCCTTAACGATTTCCGTATTCACAGTGAATATATCATGGATTTCATGGCAACATGGATCACAAAAATCTACAACGTCTTTGTCAAAGTGCCTCGATGGCTCATGATCGTCGCTTCAGGCGGTGTAGCATCTCTGCTACTCGGCTTCCTGCACAGGGGATCCGAGAAGCAACAGCCACCAGCAAAAAGCCAGCCAAAACCAACGATACAAATCACGCCTGCGGCAGAGGCAGAGCCTGTAGCAGCCCCCGCTGCTAGCCCAGCCCCCGTTAAGCAGGAACCAGCTCCTGCAAAACGTACGAGCGCCAGGCAGCGCAAGAACAAGAAGTAAAAGGTGCCTCAAGTGCGAGGACGACTTCAAGTTGTATACCCCTTAGGAAAGATATTTGTTGATACCGTTGTCTTGCAGGATGTAGATGGATTCTAGTATCTCGCTGTGCTTGTAATGTATTTTTGTGCATTATCTAGTAATTATTTACGCCCTGGCTTTCTTATATTTGTAGGCATTGGAGTCTGAACTGTATGTAGCACTGACATATCCTATGCAATTGCATTTTTTTCTGGCCACGGAAAGATGAAGGGCTATCTGATGTTCGCAGCCTCCTGCAGCCTGCTTTGCGAATCTTCTTAGACTGCATACTTGCCTGACAAGCAATCCACGGCTTTGCCCTTGCACCGGATTGGAAAACTCTGTCTTGGTCGACGCTCTGCATTCAAGCTCGTGCTTGACTCTAAATCAAGCAATCGTCTTCTGTGGCCGATGAGTCCGCGGGCGTAGAGATTTATATGGCGGCAGAACTGATACCCTCCTCGTAGAGCAGACGGATCTTTACCGCTCGTGTGCCCAGCATACTGCCCGAAGAAGATCCTTGGAGGAAGGTCGTCCTGCAGATCTTCCGAGCTGAGAGTGGGCCTGGGGATACCTCAATAGGAAAACTGATTTTGTACGGCTGAAGAGCATGCCCTTTGCAACTGCTCATGAAGCCGTTCATTGATCATGAAGTAGACGATTCCGATCTGGGCAGGGGGCACATCGTTATTTCATTCCATGCAGGAAGCACGCGAGATGACTTGGCCTTCTTATCAATCAACCAAAATTTCGCCCAAAAAATTTCGGCGGGACAGAGGCAGTCCGTCCCAACGGAAAGGTTTGGGGCCACAACAGAAGGACAGAAACGAGACTTTGTGCATTGGGTCAATTCAAAATTTCAAATCCAGGTCCCAGAACTGAGGCCCTTGTAGGGATTTTTTGTAGCTGTTACAGACAAAACTAAAATGGAGAAATATTAGGTGTATTTGAGCTGCGTGGTTATCGACAATAGGCACCACGTACTTCAGGTCGTGATCGCAAGACACAAATCCCATTGCAACGATCCAAGAGGTCGAACGTACGGAGCTCTTGATTTTTTTTTCGCCTTACCGGCAAGGTTTCTTTGTCGATACTTGCACAGTCACCCAATCGGATTGGTAAAGCACACACTTACAGTAGCACTTGCGCTTGACGTCGGGGAAGAGTAGCCTAAGATATTTACTTGGCTCGACAGAGTTGGAAACAACTGTTCCCAAGACCAGGGTCTAACATGACACTGAGCGCTCAATTTGTTGTACGCATTAGGCGCCACGGATGCCTGTAGCTGGAGCGACCAAGTGCGGATAAAACTCGCTATTCCGCGTCCCTCGTCATGAGGAGCAGCCAGTGGTTCAGAGTGGCATGTTGGCTCCATCCGGCACCATTAGGAAACTGGGCCCTCCACCCAGGTCATGCTGCACTTCTTCATTCTGATACCATGGCCTGATATAACCGCTCAGTCAATGATAATGATATGGTCTTCTTCAATCGTCAGCAAGGCCTGGATCCGTGATGAGAGGAAATTAGATGTAAGGACGTACACAGACACGACAGCAGGACGAGACGGTATTTTTGTGTCATTCAGATAGACCGGCTCTGAAATGATTGGATTGGCTGAAGAAGACAGATGTCAATCAAAATTTCATCCAGCTGTGCTTTCGGTGACTAGAAATGAAAGGATAACCTCGAGATGTCATGAGAACGAATATGTGCTCAAGGCTGGGTCAAGGGCGCTGCTGTACGTCGTTCGACTAAATTGCTTTCTTTGGTAGGTAGTGGCCCAGCTTGAGGACCGTCGGAAGACAATCGCGGGGTTCAATCGCCAAGAAGCTAAAATCCGCAAGGGCCGCGAATTTGCTACAAACGGGCGCTTCAATGCGTCGATAAACGAGGCCAGGGACGATCTAACTTGGCACTACCCTGCACGGAGAGGCCAGACACGAGGGACCCTGAGACAAGTGCGGGCTTCTAGCGCGAGTCGTGGAAACGAATAAAATAGGTCTGCATAGGAGCCATCAACTATCACTCTTGTTGACAATATGTCGGGCAGTGGCACTGGAAAGGCAACGGCGTATGAAACATATGTAGGCCATGGCCTGGAAGGAGCAATTCTGACAAGCAGGGCACTGAACAATGGGATTTTCGCAGCTGAGCAGATTTGACTTTTTCAAGTCGGGATCAGAAGATATAGAACCCACATCGGGGCGAAATGAAAGTGATGAGATCAAAAAGGGTCTGACACACGGAATAGGTCGATTCTGGCTGAACAACAGAAGATAAGAGAACAAGACGAGCTGAGCTGAGAGAAAAAGGGATTTATTCGAGCGCTATTGTGCCAGATAGCAGGCCCCTAGAGCTCAGAACCAGAAGCAGAGAGAGCAACGGATGAGGTGACGTCGTCAAGATAACGGGAACACGGCCGGGAAGACAAATGGAATGTTCCATCGGAAGAGGACACGTGAGTGGCCCAAACCCTTTGCCCTGCGAGCCGATCACGTGTCGGAGGGTTATAACCCTCTGCCCAAGCTGCTTTATTTCAGCTTCACATTTGTTGCTTTTTTCTGCCCATCAACTCCATCTCCAACCCATATCGTGAGTTATCCCCGTCCCCGTCCCCGCCGCACACGACGAGCTCACCTCTTCTTCTCGCCAGCACTACCCTTTCATCACCCTCATCTCATTCTCAACGTACGTGTTCGACGCGTCTCTACGCGCTCTAGGTCTCATTTGTCGTTGCCACAGATGCCTGAATCCCGCGAAGACTCTGTCTACCTCGCCAAGCTCGCTGAGCAGGCTGAGCGTTACGAAGGTGAGCTCGCTCATTTTCACCCTCGTGGGCGTGTTCTGACTCCCCTATGCAGAGATGGTCGAGAACATGAAGCGTGTCGCGTCCTCAGACCAAGAGCTCACAGTTGAGGAGCGCAACCTCCTCTCCGTTGCCTACAAGAACGTCATTGGTGCCCGCCGTGCATCGTGGAGAATTGTCTCCTCCATCGAGCAGAAGGAGGAGTCAAAAGGCAACGAGGCTCAGGTCCAGATGATCAAGGGCTACAGAGAGAAGATCGAGAGCGAACTCGCCAAGATCTGCGAAGACATCCTCGACGTCCTCGACAAGCACCTCATCCCCTCAGCGGCCTCGGGCGAGTCCAAGGTCTTCTACCACAAGATGTAGGTTTTGATGGCGTTGATAAGCATACCCCTGACTGATTTACTTCACAGGATGGGTGATTACCACCGATACCTCGCTGAGTTCGCTACTGGCGATAAGCGCAAGGAGAGCGCTGACAAGTCATTGGAGGCCTACAAGGCTGCCTCTGACGTTGCCGTCACTGAGCTCCCTCCTACACACCCCATCCGTCTTGGCCTTGCCCTCAACTTCTCCGTCTTCTACTACGAAATCCTCAACAGCCCTGACCGTGCTTGCCACCTCGCCAAGCAGGCCTTCGATGATGCCATCGCTGAGCTCGACACATTATCAGAAGAGAGCTACAAGGACTCGACCCTCATCATGCAACTGCTCCGCGACAACTTGACCCTCTGGACTTCTGATATGCAAGATTCTGGTATGTTTGTTTGTTCTCTCACGAGTTGGCGCGGAACTGATGAACCTCCTGTAGCTGACAAGGCTGGTGATGCTAAGGATGAAGCCGAGGCTCCGGCTGATGAGTAAATGGTCTTTTGGGGTATCTTGTCGTCTTTATATTGTCTTTTTTGTCCTTGCGTGATTATTCGGGCGCTGTGCCCGTCTTGCACGTTCCGTCGCATTTGTTTCTCCCTCCTTCATCACGACCTTGCATGCGTACAATCGAGATGTCCTTCCGCGTCATTTTATCATTTTTCTCCCCTAGTCAAGTGAACTTTCCATCTATTGGTCTCAAAATAAGAGCGCATATAATCACTTTTAAATGTCTGAAAAATGAGGATTGTGAATCGTTTTTGAGATTTCCACATTTGCCTGAAGTATAGGTTTTTCGCATAAGGGAAGTCAAAGTGGCATTGTTATCTTACCAATAGCGCTTGTTTGACGTTCAGCACATCGTTGAGCTGTGTGCTTCAAGCTGCTTCAAGATTGTTTCGCACAATCATCTCTCTTGCCCGGACATCGAGCTCGGTCTAGGGGCTCGTAAGCTGTATGACGAGATTCATTGTGTGGTCTGTAACACTTTCGTCCATCTTTCTTGCTTTACTATGCTATCTTGCCACTTCCGACATTGCAGAGAATCTCTCGCCTCAAGGATGTCGAATGTCTTGGATGTCGCCGTCATATGTGCTGCAGGCCGACTTCAATGAAAGTTGGAGTCCACTGGCGCGTCGGTACAGTCTCTGGTTGTACCGTGAAGTTGGCTGGGACCCTGTCCAGGTCTGTGAAAGTGCCGTAGTTTGATTTTTGTAATAATCAGTGCATAACTTTCAGGGAACTGGCGTAAGAAAGGACAGCTTGCCTGTCTTGTTCATTCCGGGGAATGCTGGTTCGTCTCACCAGGTTCGCTCAATTGCATCATCCGCTTCGAGGCAATATTTCTCGTCTCCTTATATCGTGTCACCAACTTTCGAGTCGCGTTCGGTCAAGCCCCTTGATTTCTTCGCTGGTGAGCTCTTTGACATATTTCAGCTGGTGTGGCTAAAGAAATAAAACAGTGGAATTTAACGAGGACCTCTCTGCTTTCCATGGATCCACTTTGCAGTCCCAAATCGCATATACGTCCAAGGCAATCTCTTATATACTCTCCCTGTATCCTCCAGGTACAAGCATTATCATTATGGGCCACTCGATGGGGGGTATCGTAGCCATGTCCCTGCTCCCTTCTGAGCACATCTCAGCTATCATCACTATGTCGACTCCCCACACCCTCCCCCCTGCTCGTTTCGACTCGCGCATCGATGACTTGTATAAAGCCGTCCAAGAGCGGCTTCAAGGCGATCCGACTCCCATAATGTCCATTTGTGGGGGTGCAATGGATATGATGATCCCTTCCGAATCCTGCATCCTACCGAGGACAAACGAACCTGTTTACAGGCGGACAATATTCACCTCTGCTCTGGAAGGTGCCTGGACTGGAGTTGGCCATCGTGAGATGGTTTGGTGTCATCAAGTCCGCTGGAGGATTGCTCGTGCTGCTTTGGAACTTGGAGAAGGAAAAGATTCAACGTCAAGGGCTGCCATGCTCGATGCTTGGCTGCGTGGTGGACATTCTGATCCGTTGACGCTTACTGAAGGTCACCGGATAGAAGTGCCTCGCCCTCAATCATCAGAAGTCCCTGAAGGTCAAAGTCTTGTATTGAAGAACCCCACTGTCGCAAAAACCTATCTGTTACCACTGAAAGAAGATTTCTCAACATCAAAGTTGACTCTTTTGGTATCTCAAGGCGCCATTCCCCCCGTTGCTCCCGAACATGCTATTTCCCTGCGCGTCACTGTCCTGAATTGTGCTGATCTCCCTTCCGGACCGATAGAGTGCACGAAACTGCCTGCGGAAACCCTCAAACTGATTCCTAACCCCGTCCCAGGAAACCCTTTCCCGGTCCCCCACGAAGGTTCCGATGAATCAGAGGGCGTTGTACTATTCGAAGCTTATGTTTCTCGCGCGAACGGGCGTAATGTCGTTGGAATTCAAGTTGACAACGCTGATGGCCAAGGGTGGATCATTGCTTCCCTAGACTCTGATAAGCCCGTTGTCTCTGAAGTCAGCACCTATTGTGGGTGTTTTTGAACATCGGAACGTACTGATTCTGACCAACAAATTTTTTAGCTCTGATCGTGAGGCCGTCACAGATTTCCATAGCAAGCCATGAAGGGGTCAGCACGAGCTTCACTTTCCCGAATCTTCTTTCAGATGCGCTTATTGTGTATCGCATAACCTCCAAGCATTCCCTAGCGTCCACCTGCTCAGGTATGCATCCTTCTCCATCATAGCAAGGCCTTTCTCTGACGGTTGTTGCAGACTCTCTGCTGCCTCCACTGCTCGTCCACACGTCACACCCCGAGGAAACACATTATTTCCCGCTCGTGAGGTCCGCAGACAAGCGCATCCTTTTGCATACTCACTTGACAGCCCCTTTCGTTGATCGGAGATCACACTTCCCTTCTGCTGTGAATTTTACTATCTATTCATCTGGAGAGCAGAGTTGTAAGGCGGATCATGAAGGTCTGGATATCTCCATCGACTGGTCTGCTACCCTTGGGAGGTGGGCCTCTAGATATTGGACCTCTGTTGCTGTCTGGTCCGCAGGTATTGTCTCTTTGGTCGTTTTCCTTGGCTGGTCGCAAGCGGATAATGGTTGGCAACGTCTGTTGCTTTCAAAATTTACGACTGAAGCTTTTCTTTGCAGGCAGTGTTCCCACCGTCGGGCAGTCTTTATCTCGATACTCGCATATAATGCTCCGTTGTCTTCTTCCTCTATCGTTAGCCTGTTCTGTTATACCCCTGCCTGAAACCCTCTATCTTGGAAACAGTGGGACCCCTTTTTTCGCGCCAATAGCGCCTCTGGTACTGTTCGTATCCAGTGGATTTGTTTGCCTTCTTTGGGGAGTTTTGATCGCTCTTCTGGCAATAGTAGGGAAGGCCAGCTTAATGCTTCACGGACGGTTGGTTCAATTTGTTGTTGTCAAATCCCTCGGCTTACCGATATGCTATTTTTTTTCAGGCGGCGCGAGAAGGCCGGTGTTCCTCGAAGCACTCTTCTTTCTCTAGCAGTGATCTGTCTCGCCATTTTCCTCTTCGTTCCATGGCAGGTCGCTTATCTTGGCTGTTGGTTGCTGCACCTACATACTTGTGCATCCTCGATGAAACTACTGGAGGGCATTCCACAAAGACGGGACACGGATGCTGTCCCACTCGTTCTGCACTCTGCAACGAGCGAAGATAGTGATATCTTGCCAAACGGACCACGAACACCTTTGGATAGACCGACTTCGAATTTAATCATAAAGCAAGATAATCTTAATCACAACCTGTACATGTTGCTTCTTATGACCTGGCTATTGCCTTTGACGGCTCCTGTGCTCGCAGTCTGGGTACGCACGCTGTTGACCGCTGGTTATACCACACCTTTCGACGGAGACCACAACTTCCTGGCTGTCCTTCCTTTCCTTATTTTTGCGGATTACGCCTCTTGGACGCCTCACAAGCTCTTTCTGAATGCAAGGTACCGTTGCCTCCATTTTCTTTACAATACCGGCTCTAATTGTTCCCTGAGTAGTTTTGAGAATCGGGTGCCGTTGCGATGGATGTTCGTTATTGTTGCGGCAATCGCTTTCATTTTTGGATCTCGCAGGCCCTATCTGGTTCTTGACTCTGCTAGAATTGCAATGTGGATCTTGATAGCTTCCAGAATTGGACGTCGGTATTGGGGTGGTTCTCCCTGACCCGCTGTCGTTACTGCAACTCATGACAGACTATCATATTTATATCGAAAAGTACAACAATCTATTTAATTTCACGCTTTTCATAGATGTCTTTGGCTTTCATAGCGAGGAATGCCATGATGTGGAGGTTTGTGGAAGTAGACTTACGCCAGGCGTGACCGCTTGACCACGAGAGATCAACATGCGACGATCATCTTCCACTTGCATTGACCGTCATCCTCAAGCTCATAGCACAAAATGGATATTGTTGAACTGCGGTATTCCCAATTACAACGCCATATAATGTGATGTTCAGATGAGTTCTGGATCTCCTGCGGGTAGATTTATCTGGGGAAAGCAACACTTGTCGCTTGAAGGTTGATCATTTTGTCAATTTGACCCCCTACGACCACCATTGGTATCTGCCCCGACTTAGATTTCGTCCGGGCAGGTTGCAAGAAACGAAAATCATCCCAAACAGGTCAGACATGGGAATAGAAAAGGCGCCAGCTGCGCAACAGACGAGGAAGAAAGGACGTACACGAAATGAGTCTCTGATTTCAAGGGCTCGGCAGCCGGCCGATAATCAACTCGATGTTCTGCAACATCCATCGCAGGCCTCTCAATCCGAACGCCATGATATACCAGTAGCACCTCCTCCAAGATCTGAGCGTGCCATCCCGACAGCTGCTGCGACCAGCCAGCCATCAACGTCTTTGACGGATCCACAGCATCCCGCCAATCGACATCAACAGATCTTATCCTTCCTCAATGACTGCACACCGGAAGAGCTTCTATTCATTTCCCAGACCGTAACACCGCTTTTAAAGCGTGATTTCGTGTCCTATCTTCCCCTAGAGCTCGCCTTTCATATTCTATCTTTTATCGACGAGCCGAAGACCTTGACCCGAGCGTCTCGGGTCAGCAGGAACTGGTATAGAATTGTCAGGGACGAAGTGGTATGGCGGAGGATGTGCTATATTCATGGCTTCAATGATTGGGATGAGGATAAAGTTGAAGCAATGCTGGAAAGAGAAAGGTGGAAGGCGCGAGAGAATGGTCAGGGTGAAGGCGAACGAAATCATCGACGTTCATCAGACACCTTTTCATTTCGGCGGCATTTCAAGAAGTCCTACATAATCCGTAAGCTCTTTCCTCTGTCGTGAAGTTCTTCACCAAACGCTAGACCTTGCCCAGGCTCGAATTGGCGGAATGGTGGGGACCTCCTCAGTACTCATCGCCTGCCTATCATTAGTCCTGATAATGGGACCGTTACCTCCCTGGCGTTGGACTCGGATTGGGTCGTTGTGGGCCTTGCAAGCTCTATGATTAAACTTTACCGTGCTTCTACTGGGGTACTCTTCCGCACTCTAGTTGGGCATGATTCTGGTGTCTGGGGTGTGTGCTTGGTAAGTAAGAGTGATTCCGCTTCCCGGAGCAGGCTTGCGCGCAAAAAGAAGAAAAAGGGAGGTTTTCAAAGTAGGGAAGGAGAGGACAACCATCCAGAATCGTCTTCCAGGCCATCGACGGGAGACGCCCTTCCCAGAGGACTTTCTGATGGGACACATGTCATGCCCGACGAGTCCTTGGAACACCTCGTTCCAGCTGCTTTGAAAAAGGCACTAGGTTTTGATTTGTCGGATGCATCTGACAGTAGTGAAGCTAGTAACACGGACGACGATCTTAGGCGGATGTCAGAAGCTGCATCCGATGAATTTGCACTTCCTGGCCAGCCTCAGGTAGCGCCTGCATACCAGTCTGCACGGTCTCGTAGGAAGGGGAAGCAACACATTGACATTGAGCCCAATGGGGCTGAGGAGGCCGATGAAATGCTGTCTTCCCGATCTTTGCCTGTAACAATGTCTTCTTCCTCTCGAGGTTGGGGACAGCCACATGCAATTGTCGTCAGTGGCGGCTGCGATAAAACCTTACGGGTGTGGGATGCTGATTCCGGGTACGTTTCCAGCATCTTCATCTTTCCGTCCTCGTAATGTATCAAATTTTCTAGCCATTGTATCTATGTCTTGCATGGACATTCCGCCACTATTCGCTGTATACGTGTACTAGATAAGAGGCCGATTGCGGTGACCGGTTCAAGAGATTCCTCGCTACGAGTATGGAATATCAAATACGGGCGTTGCTTACGAATACTAGATGGCCATGACCAGAGTGTCCGATGCCTCGATGTAAGTGGAAACAAGGTCGTCAGCGGAAGTTATGACAACACTTGTCGTGTAAGACTTTGGTTGTCCCCCACTGTCCATTTTCTGACCGTGTGCGCAGGTCTGGAATATCGACACTGGAGAGTGCCTGCATGTCCTGAGCGGACATTATCATCAAGTGTACTGCGTTGCGTTCGACGGGAATATGATAGCTTCTGGAGGGCTGGACACTACAGTCCGTGTGTGGGACGCCGAAACTGGGTAGGAATATCTCTCCCATATTCTTATTCTATAACTGATTTTCCAAATTACTTCAGGCAATGTATGGCTCTTCTTCAAGGCCACACGGCCCTCGTGTGCCAACTTCAGCTTTCTTTCGCCAACAATCTACTCGTCACAGGAGGCTCTGACGGGAGAGTGATCACATTCTCACTCAGCAGCTACGAGCCTCTTCATCGACTCGCAGCCCATGATTCCTCCGTCACTGCCTTGCAATTCGACAAGGATTTCTTGGTGACTGGTGGCAATGACGGGCGAGTAAGATTGTACGAAACACAGACCGGGAATTTCATAAGAGAAATAAGCGAACCAAGCGAGAGTGTATGGCAGGTCGCCTTTATCAAGGAGCTGTGTGCAGTCATGTGTAAACGGGCAGGGAAGACCGTTGTAGAGCTATGGAGTTTGGGGCCCAAGACTGCGAAGATGAGGAGAAAAGCTCGTAAAGCTGCACTGCAGCCAGAAACGGGGATTTCGACAGGCTCAAGACCGAAATGGAGTTAAGTTTTCATAGCCTGTTAGCGCAGGATATGGCTGAATCAGTCATACTTCCCTCGTCTAATTTGAATTTCCCCGTCTTCTGGCTTTAGAAATTCAGTAACCATGAATATAGGGCATCGGGGTTTTTTGAATTATCATTCGTTCATACGTACCCTATCATCAGGGCGAGGTGCTTCGTTTACTTTTAACGTTTATGCTTCATATTCAGACTTGCACGCGCGCTTTCGGACTGCGTCCGTCGTCCTATTATTCATAAAGAGTCCATGTGGATATATTCAAGATTTACATCGAATATCTTACCAGCATCCATTCTATAAAGCCTGCAGAAGGCTTGCTCCATGGTGAATTGAATCCGTAGCTAACCGAATGTGCCTGTCGCCAGCGGGGTGGCTGTGCAAGTGCCGATCAGTCAATTACGACTGGCCTTAAAGTGACTGCCCTGCGAGCGCTGTGTACATTGCATCTCCACGTCTCATCCCACCTTCTTTCGTCAACGCACTTGTTTTTACGGCGTAACTGATTAAGACTCGTCGCCTAATGTGGAACCCTCATCATAATCAGAATCGAGGATTCCCTGGAGGTTCTCCGCCTCCTCAGTACGTTCATCGAACCTGTTTTGTTCAGATCGAGAGTAACATCTTGAATCTAGATTTCCCAGTTTCCCGAGCGCGTACGACATCTACGTCTCAGTCCGAAATGTTCTCTCAACTTTTCTGTAGCGATGGCTACGGAAACGCCCAGATGCCTAGCGCGCACGCTGGATACAGTCCGTCTTATGCACCTCCTCCAGGGCCGCCACCGCCTCATGGGTGAGCGTGATCATCTGTACCCTGCGTCTATGACTTATTGCTGTAATAGATATGGGCCACCTCCCGGACCTCCCCATCCTGGGTAAGCAAAGAATCCGTATACATGAGACACCATCTCATCCTTTCTCCAGTTACGGACCCCCTCCAGGCCCACCGCCATCTGGGTACGCCATATGTCGCTATATCTTACAACTCACATTGACCGAATGTGTAGCTACATGCCACCCGCAGGGCCTCCGCCATCGGGGTGAGTTGAAGGGTTCAGACTTGATACCTTTTCTTCTTACCTGCTGTGCAGCTATACTCCTCCTTCTGGACCTCCGCCTTCTGGGTATGCATTAAGCTTGAAGTGATTCGGGCTCTTTTGATATCTCATCTAGTTACGGACCCCCCCCTGGACCTCCACCAGACCAAAGAGGTCACCATGGTCAGCCACCCCATGGTGGTGGTTATCCGGGGCAGCAGTACCACCAGCAACACCAAGGAGGTTATCCTGGCCAAGCGGCCCATAATGGAGGTTTCCCTGGACAACAGTTTCATGGACCGCCGTGAGTGCCCTTCAGAGCTAACGTTTGACAGTTCCTGACGGCTTGACAGCGGTGGAAACTATCAGCCTCCGCGTGGGTCTCTACGTTTTGTTGTCCTCGAAAACCATTAACATGACCGCTTGTCGTCCTCTTCAACAGCCGGCCCTCCTCCGCGACCCCCACCGCAGGTTCAGAATTATGGACCTCACTTCCAGGGCCCGAACAACCAGGATTCGCAACCGTTCTTTCAATACTCACAGTGTACGGGCAAGAAGAAAGCGCTCTGCGTATGATTTCTCCCATCTTTTCTCAAGAACTATTTGTTGATGTATGCTAGATTGGAATCAACTACTTCGGAAGCCAACAAGAGCTTAGAGGGTGCATTAATGATGCAAATAACATGAAAAATTTCCTCATATGTAAGCTTACAGTCATCCAATACTGCACCCTATCCTGATTTTTTCAGCCGAGTATGGTTATAAGAGCGAAGACATGGTTATCTTGACCGATGATGCCACAAACCCGCGGATGACACCAACTCGAGACAATATCGTACGTAGATTCTCCGCGATCGGGGTGGACTGCTAATCAGCGGCCATCAGCTCCAAGCGATGCAATGGCTCGTACGAGGTGCTCAGCCTAACGATTCACTTTTCTTCCACTGTAAGCGGTTATCTCCTGCCTTTTTACCTTCCGTACAAATCGAAGCATAGACTCCGGTCATGGTGGCCAAACTAAAGACTTGGACGGCGACGAAGAAGATGGGTACGATGAAGGTGAATCATCCATTCTCAGCGATCTGTACGATCTGTGTTCACAACCTGCTGTCAAGTCATTTATCCCCTGGACTTCGAGGCCAACGGTCACATCGTCGATGATGTGTGTAGCGACGCCTTCGCGATCACCCTTTATGAATACTGACTGCTATCTCATATATGCAGCTGATGCACGACATCATGGTGAAGCCGCTCCCACCAGGCTGTCGTCTGACGGCCATTTACGATGTAAGCCCTCCTTTATGATTACGATTCAAGCTGACCTTTGCATACAGTCTTGTCATTCTGGTACTGCCCTAGGTACGATTTATTTCATTTCTGGTTTCGGGTGATGAAAACTAAGTTGTGTTGCTTGCCTAGATCTTCCTTACGTCGTGAGTAAAAATGCATGTCTCCATATCGCTATCTAATCAAACTCTCTCTCCAGTATTCGACGGAGGGTAAGATCAAGGAGCCCAATTTGGCAGCTGAGGCAGGTCAGGGCCTCCTGTCAGCAGTGACTTCCTATGCTCGCGGAGATATGGGAGGTGTTTTCAGCGCCGCAATGGGCCTCGTCAAGACAGCCACTGGAAATCCTCAGAAAGCTGGGAATATAACGAAGGCCACCAGAACGAGTCCTGCCGATGTGGTAAGTAACTATGGAAATTTCTAGCAGACAAATTGCTTAGAAATGCATGTAGATCTCTTGGAGTGGTTGTAAGGACTCACAGACTAGTGCTGATGCCCAGGAAGCTGGGCAGGCAACAGGTGCTATGAGCTATGTGAGTACAGGCTTCGAGTCAAATGTCAGGAAGTCACTCACTGCTTTCACAGGCATTCACTACGGTGCTTAGTATGTTGTCCGTCTATCTTACCATAATTCTGTCTCACTAGCAACAGGGTCTAATAAGCAACAAAGTTACCAACAACTTTTGGTCAACATTCGTGAAATTCTCAGAGCGAAGTATAGTCAGAAGCCTCAGGTATGCAGTCTCTTCACCGCAGGAACTTCATTTTCTAAATCTGTTGCGCGTCATCAGCTTTCCAGCTCCCATCCTATTGTGAGTACCTTTTCATCACCTGAGTTCGGTGTGCTCAATAAAAATATCAGGATACCAATCTGTTGTTTATCTGCTGAGGGCTGGATTTTGGGATGACGTGTTCCGTGCCGTAAACTTTCTTGATCAGTACCACCTCTGCGCTAATTATCCCAGCTAAGCCCTGTGAACTTTCCCTACAAATGTATTGAATGTGTGTAAATTATTAAATGTACTTTCACAAAATGCGTCATCACTGCACAATTCCTGATCCACGGGTTTTAGAATCCGCGCGTCTTCCCTTGAAGCTACTCGAGTAACATGATCGTATCGCAGGAGCAATTCACCCAAAGCGAGCCAAGAATATGGCGGATCGTGGACATGGTCCTGCCCCGGCAAGTGATGCTTTGAGATCATCCGTAAGCGGCCGGGGACATTTATGCTGTGCTAAAAATAGAACAAGTCAAGCAATGGCCCCGTCTCAGTGTTGCTGACGAATGCGTTTTTCAACTCGCAGAATGGACTTTAGAAAGAGATCCTGGGGCTGTATATCGTGATTAGTACCAGATGAATACAAATGGAGAGTAATAAACCGACTGAAGCTTAAAGAATGGACAGTCGTACGCCGCAAAGTACAGCCGCTTTCGTCGCAAGTTCTCGTCCGAAGTGTGTAGATATATCAACGAGAAAACATCCAAATTTTCATTTCAACACAAAGATCTCCACCGGCACGGAGTGAATATGTGGTCCAAAGGCCATTGACCTTCGTTGTATGTTACTTTCGGGGGATCTCAGATCAATCACCGCTGGTGTTGCAGTAGCTCCGTGTCTCAAGACGGCTGAGCCCTATCAAGGCGTTTTAAACTAAAGATTTTGCGTCAAAAGTAGAGCGCTTCGTGTACTTGAAACAACACGGACCTCAGCTTATTTTTCGCAGGACCTTTAACACGCACTTGCCTTCCGGTTTTGAGGATTGTGGGTGGACAAAGGTGCCACTGACTTCCCTATTGTAGTAATTTACCCACGGAGAACCACCGACGCTTAACATCACCTAGAGATTTCGAACTCCGACACTTACTCTCCTACACCGTTACGCACAGAACGCCTGGAAGGTGGGGTCAAAGCCCTCCAAAAATCCAGCATCTTGGCCATAAATATGCACGGCAGCCCCTCGTCTACGGCTTCCCGTGGGACTCCTTCACGTCGAGGGAAATCACCTCGACATTCTTCTGACAGCCTTCCTCAGGCAGGCTCAAGCGCTATGTCAACCAACTTCTCCAGTAAACCGGCCAAAACCTTCACCTCGTCCCTTGAAATACCGGTTGAGGGTGCAACGCCGATTGAGACGGAAAATTCTAAAGGCTCAGCGACCAATGACACTTCGCATCCTTCTCCGGCCGAGCCTAAACGAGCCCCACGAAAATCGAAAACGGATGCTCTCGTTGCTCTGAATAATCAATCAAGATCACCTTCGACTGGCCCAGATGATATGGATGTCTCCGAGGATTTGACTGAGAAATATCGAAATGCTCCCCCGATTCCCGTTCCTCCTCGCCTCGACTTATCAACAGTGAAGACATATAGCTCTCGTGCTGTAAAGGACCTCCCTCCTGAGCCTCGACCGTTCGGACTCACCGACTGCCCGACGTATTATCCAACGGTGGATGAATTCAAGGATCCGATGGCTTACATCAAGACAATCTCTTCCACGGCTCAAGAGTATGGCATTTGTAAAGTTGTTCCACCGGAAGGCTGGCAAATGCCGTTCAAGACAGATACAGAGGTGTGATACTTTTCGATCGACAGATCTACGATGCTCACCTTCGTTATGTCAGAATTTTCGCTTTAAGACTCGACTTCAACGGTTAAACTCCATCGAAGCTTCTTCAAGGGCCAAGCTGAATTTTCTCGAGCAACTATACCAGTTTCATAAACAGCAGGGGAATAGCCGCGTAGTTGTACCTACAATCAATCATAAGCCGCTGGATCTTTGGCTTCTTCGTAAAGAGGTCCAAAGACTAGGTGGCTATGAAGCAGTAAGCTATAACTGCGCTTGACTTGTCTGACAAACCACCTTGTTGACATGGCTTGATAGGTAACCAAGGGCAAAAAATGGTCAGATTTAGGTCGCATTTTAGGCTATCGAGGCATTCCAGGGCTTTCCACCCAGATCAAGAACTCCTACACTCGAGTCATTTTGCCTTTCGAGCACTATTGTGAACGAGGCAGAAACTCTCCTGCTGCGTCTCCGGCACGTGATGCTCATCTGAAAACCCACACCAACATTCAGAAACCTTCACGCTTAAGCACAGGTGGAACTGCAGCTGGAGAGCCTAGTCCGCCGGCAAGTCCTTTGACGACGACATCTAGTCCTTTATCAGAACCTCCTGATGAATCGGAATCCAAGGACGCCAATGGCAACCCCATTTCGAAGTCGCGGCGAAGTGCAAGGATAGGGTCTCAATCCTTGGAACAATGTTCGTCAAGCCTTCTCCGTTCTGTGGCCAAGGCTGACTTGTGTTATCTAGCCCCCAAGAAGCCGCTTCCCTCCGTTGTCAACCCCTCCCCGATCCCCCCACCCGTTTTCTACGACAGGGAAAAGCCGGATATGAAAATAGGGACTCCTGAGGTACGGTTCACAGATCTTCAGGCTCACAACAACCCTTCGCCAACCACTAACCGGGAACAGCAACATTGTGAAATATGTCACAAGAAGAACCGTGGCGAGGAGATGTTACTATGCGATGGGTGTGATTGTGGTAGGTATTGGTTACTTTCCTGATTTTTCTCGATCTAAGAGCTTGTAGGGTTCCACATGTTCTGCCTTGACCCTCCTCTGGAGTCTGTGCCGAAAGATCAGTGGTTTTGCTATACCTGCCTCGCTGGGACTGGTGGAGACTTCGGCTTTGACGAAGGAGAAGAGCACAGTCTTTCTAGTTTCCAGGCTCGCGATCGGGAGTTTAGACGGTTATGGTTCGAAGCTCACCCTCCCCCCAACGCTGATGTTTTGCCTGATGATGGCGACGTCACAAAGACCCGTATTGGCAATGTTACGGTGTCTGAATATGATGTCGAAGAGGAGTTTTGGCGCTTAGTCCAGTCTCCAAACGAAACGGTCGAAATTGAATACGGTGCCGACGTCCATTCTACCACCCATGGCAGGTAATGTGATGGTTCCTTCCTTTATTTCGACTAGCTCACAAATGTCACCAATTTTGTTGCAGCGCGATGCCAACCATGGAGACACACCCGCTTGACCCATATTCGAAAGATCCCTGGAATCTTAATAACATTCCCATCTTGCCAGATTCTCTTCTGCGCTTCATCAAGTCCGATATATCCGGTATGACAGTTCCCTGGACTTACGTTGGAATGGCATTCTCTACTTTCTGCTGGCACAACGAGGTACGTTGGACCGCCTAATCGATCGACGGAAGTCTGACCCCCGGCAGGATCATTACACCTACAGCATCAATTATAGTCAGTAATGATGTCATATCCTTGATCCCCTCCCATTAACTATTTTCTAGTGCATTGGGGTGAAACGAAGACTTGGTATGGAATTCCTGGAGCGGACGCCGAGAAATTTGAGGCGGCCATCAAGTGCGAAGCACCAGACCTTTTCGAAGCACAGCCCGACCTACTATTCCAGTTGGTGACATTAATGAATCCCCAACGACTGACAGAAGCTGGTGTCCGCGTCTATGCATGCAACCAAAGACCACGGGAATTTGTCATTACATTCCCGAAAGCATATCACGCAGGCTTCAATCATGGGGTAAGCAGTATGGTATGATTGCGAGTCGCTATCTTACATATGTCGGTATCTAGTTGAACTTCAACGAGGCAGTCAATTTTGCATTGCCTGACTGGCTACCTCTCGGCCGGGAATGCGTACAGAGGTATCGAGAGCACAGGAAGCTTCCAGTCTTCTCTCATGACGAGCTTTTAATTACGATAACCCAACAATCGCAATCCATCAAGACTGCAATGTGGTCAGTGATTTTTTTGTTTATTAGGACTTCGTCCCTGACTCTTTTATCTTAGGTTGATCGACAGTCTGAAGGAAATGACTGACCGAGAAATGGCTGATCGAGAGAAGGCGAGATCTATGGGCCTCGGCGAAATTCTCGAAGAAGAGGACAGACCTGAGGACCAGTATCAATGCAACGTCTGCAAGGCCTTTTGTTATTTATCTCAAGTGACGTGCCAGTGCTCGACTAAGGTGGTCTGTGTTGACCACGCCGAACTACTGTGCGACAACCATGCCCCGCACCACTTGATACTTCGCAAGCGCTTCTCCGACGAAGAGCTCCGAGATACCTATAGCAAGTTCGCCGAAAGAGCAGCTATACCATCTACTTGGCAGAGCAAATTATCCAAACTTCTGTCAGAAAGCGCCCGGCCGTCACTCAGGTCCCTTCGAGCCTTGCTGGCTGAAGGTGATCGAATAAATTATCCTCTACCCGAGATGGCAAGCCTTCGCAAGTGCGTTACTAGAGCCAACGAATGGGTCGATTCTGCCAATTCGTTCATCATCCGGAAGCAGAGCAGGAAGCGTTCACGCCGTTCTAGAGGACGTCCTTCGGCTGCCGATATAATGAACACCTCTGACGACCCCGGAGACCGTCCTGACCGTGGTCTAGATGACCTATATGGCCTCCTTCGAGAAGTCGAGACTCTTGGCTTCGACTGCCAGGAAATCGGCGTCCTTAAGAACCTAGCGCAGCAAGCGGAGGAAACGAAACTGAAGGCATCTGCCTTACTTAACGCCCCTCCCCCAGAGCAAGAGCGCGAGGAGTTCCTCCAGGAGTGCAAGCGCCTGCTTTTACATGGGTCTTCTCTGAACGTTCTGCTTGACGAATTGGTCGAAGTGGAGAAGATTGTTGAAAGAGAACAACTCGTCAACGAATTGGAAGAAAAGCTGGAAGAACCCGATGCCTCTATCACCCTCGAAGAAGTCCGCCAATTCCTCACTCGAGCGCGCATGTGTGGCCTGCCCTCAGACAACAAATACGTCAAGATGCTCGACGCTAGACAACGAGAAGGCGACGATTGGGAAGCTCGAGCCAGGAGCGTCCTTGAGCAACCGATCAAGACAATCGAGGAATTGGAAGTCTTTGCTGACATGGAACCTAGCATTCCCATTGACCCTACGGTTCTCAGCCGCCTTATGACTGCTCGTGCAAAGGCTCTTGACTTCGAGAAACAAGCAAAGGCGTGGCTTGCTTGTGAAAACGGGGTGAAAGCGAGACTACCGGATGTGATGCGACTGGCAAGCAGAGCTTCGAAGGACTTCAGCATATACTCCGTTCAGCTGTTGAAACGCAGTGCAGACATTGCTGCCGATCTGGAGACGAGGTGTGAAAATGTCTTACGGAATCGGTACCCAAGTACCGAGGAAGACGTCTTCAAGGCTATCGCGAAGTGGAAGGCATATGCGCAAGAGCATCTGAGCATGTTCGCTCTGCCGACATTCGAGAAACTCGAGGTCCAATTACGTCTGCACGAGAACTGGATTAAGGACATACCGTGGTACTGTGCGGAGCACAAGGAAACTCATAGCCAGCAAGTGCTCCAGGATGTCCTGGAAAACACGCACCCAGACGACGACCTCCCTCCCGCCGACGAATTTTTCACTTGCATATGCAACACGCCTGTCAGGCCTCCTCCGAATGGCGTACAGTCAGACGCAGTGCAATGCGACCACTGTTTTGCCAGATTCCACGGTGACTGCGCCAAGAATGGCGGTTCTTGTCCATTCTGCGATCATCACCATTGGAATGGAGCCATCCACAAGCAGCGAAGCTTCCACTTCTGCTATCTTCCTACCATCCTTGCCAACGCTCCTGAGATCTCGAAGAATTATTCTGAAGATTATAAGCAGCTCGAAATTATCGTGCATCGCGTCGACAGGCTTTCCGCCGTCATTGGTCAATTCCTGTCCTATACGTCGGTTGCAGAGAACCAGCGGCCCGAGTACATCCCTCAGGTCAGACACTACATGCGCAAGTTGTACAAGATCCAATTTGCTGTGTCACCCAATCCGGACATCTCCTTTGGATTGGACCTCGCTGGTCTGCACCGTATCTTGGCAGCTCGTCCTCTCCAGACTCGGCCGAAGAAGAGGCGAAAGCCTCGTTTCACTTTCGGACAGGATATCGACAAGGATGCTGCTGATGGTACGAGATGCATTTGTCGCGGCAACAACCACTATCTGCTTGGCATTCCGATTATCGAGTGTGAAAACTGTTTGAAGCGGTATCACATTGGATGTGTGTTCTACCCAGGTGACAAGCTGGCGCCTAACATGCGGTTTGTCTGTCCTATTTGCTGTCTGCGGAAAGGCAAGACCTATCAGTACTGCGAAGTCAGAGTTACACCAGCTGGTATGTAATATTTTTCTCATCATCCAGACGCTAATTCTGACACCCGTATTTTAAGACTCGCTCCTAGGAGAGAAGGCACCTCCAGACACGGTTGTGAACACCAAGGAAATGCTTGATACCTTCAGCAGGGTGCTCATCTTGAAGAAGGTCCCTCCAGCACAGACGCATGTCGTCGTCATCATCGAACTGGTCTCCTTCACACCCGGATCTGACGCAGTCACCAACACCAGCCCAAGCTACGGCGGTCCTACTGCACTAATGTCCCGCCCCGCAATGATCAACCACCACTCCGCCCCTCCTCCCCGACCCCATCCTTCCAACGGCTCCGGGCACTTCCCGACGCCACAGCACAGTCCCCACAACTCGATGTCGTCCGCGCAGCACTCCCCGCCTGGCAGCTACCCCTCGGCCTCAGGCTCGAATGGACACCCTCCCCCGCCGCCCTGGTCGAGGTGGGGCACGATGTCCACGCCTTCTATGCCGCCTTCGACGCAACGACGGTCGAGTACGATGAATGGCGACGCTTCGAGGTCGCATGGGACGCCCCAGCCCCAGCCCCAGCCGCCCCTGGGCCCGCCAGCGACGATCTCTCTGGACCCCCCGGTGTCGAGGAAGAGGAAACACTCGCATTCGGAGGAGCTCGCCTATCAGCTGCAGGCCCTCGGGCAGCCTGGTGGCGGCATGTCGTCGCACCATTCCCAAGCTCCTGAAGATGTGTACCCCCTCAAGAGACACGCAGGACCGGCGCTGACGCCTACGCCTTTGTCCCCTCCCCGACCGCCCCAGCAGACTTTGTCCCCTTCGCTGGCGATGATCGTGTCGCCCACGAATCAGGCCGTGCATACCTCTCCTAGGGGTGGTCCTCTCCCGCCGATGCGGCATGGGCAGGGCGGATCCCCTCTTTTGCCGCCTATGCATTCGTTGATGACGGGTGAACCGAGGCCGCAGTTATGATTTTTGCTTATGCCTATGCTTTAGTATGACCTTTTCTTTTTCTTTCAGCCGTTTAGTTGCAGTTGTGAAAACTTTTCCTCTCTCGCAACCGCAATTGATCAGGTTACGACATACGCCTATTCTTAAATATCTTTATGCTTGCTTGCTTCTGGCCCCACGGGAATCATCACTTTTACTTTTCAGATTCTACTGCACTGCTTCCTTCCTCCCCTTCCTCCCTCTCTTCCCTCTTGCTCTTTTGTAATCTTTGTTCCCACTTTTTATCACTTTCTCTGCCTACTGCTTAACCTCGTCGTTGTCGTTCTCCCCCCCTCGCCTTTAGTTCATCTCGTCACGCTTCTCGTACGCCCACTGCCTGCCTCACCTTGCTTGCTTGCTTTTACGAATCATGTCCGTTCAGTCCGTCCTACATAGTATGTATTTGCTGTGCTCCTAGTAGAAATCATTGCATTTCCTTTTCTATGACACTCTATGATCCATTGCTGCCTGGAAGATGGAGGATGAGATTGATCCCTCAGGTCATGATGAGTTGGAATGCGTAAAGGAGACTCGGAATCGGTATTGCAAGAAAGAGTATGCAGATGTGTACAAATTAAGTAAATAATCCAAAGTGGTAGGGTAGGGTAGTTTTGATATACAACGTGAAGGTTCGTACGTGTTCGTCGTAACTTATGTACGTGAAGTATGTATCTCGTGCTTACTTGGAAGAGATGGGGTGTCCATGACCATGATATGATATGTACGAAACGATGTGAAGTGAGAAGAAAAGTGTATCATCAGCCACCAAAGAAAAGGAAATAGAAACGGAGAGAGAAAAAAACAAAGCAAGGGAAGGGAAGATATGAACAGACAACGACACAGTCCTACCGAGTCCCAGTTTTATAAGAAAAGATGAAAACCTACAACCTCGACTGCTGAGGCTGGACACCCGTCGCAATCGCAATCGCACTCGCCGTCCCATTCTGCTGCTGCAACCTCGGTCGGCTGGTCATCTTCCTTGGCGCCTGCTTCGGACTCTGTAGCGGGTGGGTAGGTACCTGAGGCGACTGCGGCCTCGCCTGCGTTTGTTGACTCGGAGGTGCTTGGGCAAGGGACGAAAGCGGAGGTGGTGGTGCTTGAGAGTGAGAAGGCGAAACTTCCTCCGAATACGTAAAATACCGATCCATATCCGACTCGTCGAACTCAGAAGGGGGGCCCGGAGAATGGGAGGAGTGGTGTAGATGGGAGCGGAGCTTCCTTGACCTCCTTCTTAAGAAGTCTGAGGGATGCCCTGCGAGGCGCGGGTCTCCGTTCAGCGTTGGGTCTCCTTCGTCTTCTAGCCCTGGGGGTGCGCCCCCGTTCGCAGTAGGGCGCGAGCCGCCGCCACTGCTACTGCCGCCGCCGATACGGAACGTGCGCTTCCTCCGCGCCTTGACCGGCT